>NCKU01002243.1:0-20026 GCA_003675995.1 Dinothrombium tinctorium
ATACACTAATGAAGATCTATCTTCATACCAAGTTTCATTGAAATCGGGAACGGGCACAAAAAATAGATTCCTTGTTAGCGCAAAATATCGACTCTTTCAATTTGTTTTTTGCTTTAAATGCTAAAGCTTATAAAAATAAATAAAATAGATGATCTTCTATCTTCTTTACCAATAACGCTATGAATATTTCACTTTGTCTTCAAAGAAAGCAAAAGCGTGAAATATGCTTAAATTAATTTTTGAGCAAGAAATGCAGCGTGATTTGTAGATGGAGCCTATGGAGAAAGTAAATCGATGCAATTTTCTTATTAATGTAATTAGAATCAAAATTATGCTTGCGATGAAAATTTTGAGCGAAAAGACTCTCTCACAAGGGAGTTTGCCCGAAGTGCAACTAACCGATTTTGACGAAATTCTAAACGAGTTGGAGATATTTTCGGTCAAAGATTAGATAGCTAAAATAAAAATAAAATTGTTCTTACCTCTACTTTGAGAACTCAATAGCCGATTTGTAAAATTGGCTTTGACCACTGTGAGTAAGTAGATCGAATCTCGATTATTCTTTTTGATTTTTTTTCCTTTTCACTTCTACGTTAAAAATAAAAATTTTCATAATTTTCAATGTAAAATCACGAATTTCATTTATGAATTTCGTGTTCGCTACAGAGTGTCCGCGATAAAAGTATTCGACTTTGAAAGCTATTTAAAGAACGAGACTTTGATGAATTTTTTCAAAATTTAAATTTATCTTATTAGACTTGTTGAAAATTAAACTCGTTTGCAGTTCTTAGTGAGAGGAAAATAATTCCAAACCATAAAATAATCAAAAATTTTTATAAATTTTCTGTCCATTTTCAATATATTTATAAAAGATAATTTTTTTAAAATCTTGAATCATATAATAAAATCTTTCACATTATATCATAAAAATAGAGCTAAAAATTGTTTTTGTTGATCCTGTGATTAACTATCAGAGTATTAGTTTACTATTGGGGACAGAAAAAATTTCTTACAGCGCAAAGCATACTTTACTGCATATTCACTTTTTTCTGCCTCTGATAGCACACACACTCATATCCAATAAAATTTTCTCCATCTCACTCAAAACACGCTTCATTGCAAAGCACTAGACTAAAAGATTTTATTGGACATGAGTGAAAATGCGATTCAAAACGAAAACTTTTGTATATCGAAAAGTTAGCTTAACTTACAAAAATTTGTAACGCGACGCTTAATTGTTTGCATCGCTTTTATTCTTAGCAAAACCTTTGTGTAAATAGAAAGCTCTTTGAAAATCTTGATGCAACTTTTCTATTACTTCCTTTTCAGATTCAAAGAAATAGGAAGAAAGTAATTGTAAAAATATTTTTTTATTAGGGCAGAATGTCTCGAATAAACTTTAGTTTAAGTGTGACAAATCGAAACACGGAAAAATTTAATCAAATTATAAAATTTCATTGTGAGAAACGAGTCCAAAAAAGGCTTTTAAGTTAAAATGGCAACTCTGCCAAAATGAATTAACAAAATAAAAAAAATTAAATTGGAATAAATGTTTTCGGCCTCTGAAAGATAAACTATTTTTGAGATGCGGTAATTCACTTTGAAAATCGTCGAAAAAAGCGATAGAACAAAAAATTGCTTTAAAAAACCAGAAGATTGCGATTATTACAATTTGGCTCCAAACATTTTCTTTCTATTCGAATAATTCATTTATAACTCTGACTGCAGTCACATTATTAATTGTTGTGCATATTGATGTTGAAAAATATTTTTAAAAGCAGAGATTAAAGCGAAATACAAAAAATCACTTTTTATGCGGCTGTTTCATGTCATTAGTTCTTCTCTTTTTTTTTTGGTAATGCATCCTGAATTATAAGTAAGCGAATATGTGATGACGGCAAGAAATGTCACTCTGTTTGCGAGTTTCTTATAATATTTCAATTGTTAACATTTTCTGTTCACATAAAGATAAGCACTTCTTCTGAAAACGCTTGCGTTGCGCACGATTCCGAAATTTATGCCATTAGATGTTGTCTGATCTCAGCGAGAGTAAAACTCTTATCAAAAGCTTTCCGTTCCAACTTCTACATTTAACAGTTTACATATTTCGACATTCGTTAATGCTGCACTATTGATATCTGTATATTCGTAAGAATAAAGCGATGATCGGAGTAGCTTTAATGATATTTGCATTGCTGGCTTCGAGTGTTTCGCTTTCGCTTATTCAACAAGGCAAGTACAAATTTTGATTTTCTTTTAACGCCTTATTCTATAAGACTTTTTATAATAACGATAACAAAGTTTGTGTTTCATGGCATAAACTTCAAAATGTGTTTTCCTTACGTTGCCCACGTTCAGATTTTTCCAACTTAATGATTTGAACTAAACTTCTTAAAGCAATCTTTTGAATTGCACATTTGAGATTTGAAGAAAATTTTGCATTCATAGACGGCTTTATATATGCAAAAAAGAAAAGAATAAACGCTGTTTATCGGCGATAAATGCGCATTAAGCGAATTTATTAACATTTTCAATGTCGATGGTTAGTTTGCGTATAAAAGCTTTCACTGTATACAAAGTACGTTAAACATATGATTAGCTAATAAATTATTCTAATGATTTTCCCTTAAAACCTTCTTTGTAACTGTTTGGTTTGAGTTTAATTTTGTTCTTTCGAGCCTGCTTTAAACAATATTTTTCTTTCAACTCTATAAATTTATATCAGCTTTATTATTTTCAATTTATTTTCGAGCTCGCCAGAGAAGATTTTTTAGTTTGTAAAAATTAATTCGTTGAGATTACAAGTAATGCAAAAATAAAGCGAAGTGTGAATTTGTAATAAAAAGTAAATAAAACTGTCGCCTATGATTATTTTTTCGCCAATATTAAATTTCTAATTATTCTTTTTCAAGTATTTAAACTTAAAGTTGTAGAAATCGATCTTCCATTAAATTTTTATCGTTTTTAAACTATCGAGTATCTCGATTCAAACGCTAAAAGATCGAAAAAACTTTAGTCGTTGAAGAGAGAAACTCATTAAAATGAAAAAAGAAACGAAAAATCTTAAATGATCGAGCTCATCAATCTGTTGTTTTAGATAAGCATAGTCATTTGTTAAACAATTTTTTTTGGAATTCAGTTTTTTTTCATATTGGAATTAATTATCTTAAAGGCAAGAAATTTTTTGTATTTGATTAGCTCTCAAAATACTTTTTCCTCTTTTTGAGCAACCAATTAACTCTCTTAAGCTCAATAAAATTAATTCTCAAATTATTCTCATGTCGAGGTTTTGAGAACATCTTTTATGATTAATAAATTTTTTTATTAATAAATTCATAAAAAAAGAACAAATTTAATTTAGGCAAACTAAGAAAATTGATAAAAAAAACTCGTTTCGTAGCTTCATCGTATTTTTTTAATTAAAACAAAAATTTATGAACAAAAATATTATTTTAATGTAAATTTTATCTTTTCCGAATACACAGAAATTACTTTTATATATGAAAATGAAATTTTTGCCTTACAGTCAAAACAAAAACTTTTTCTGTTTTTGAGTGCTTCAAAACGATCGGTTGTTTACTTTAGGAATTTACAAATAAAATCAAAAGCAGCACAAATATGATTTTGTGAATAATCTCGCGAATGAAATGCGCTATGTCAAAGAAACTTCTTGTGAAACTTTGTTATTCATATTCCAATTTACGACGTGTATTTAAATTCAATTCTTTTATAATTTTTCAACTGCAAATGGCACAAGCTTTCAAACGCGTTTCAGTCAAAATATTTTTGTTTTTGCTAAAAGTAAAATTTTTAATTTCAAAATGCTGAAATAATTCGCTAGAATTTACAGAGTGTTCAAATATAAGCCGATAAAATGTTCACATTTTAATTGTTAAATAAATCTTTTTTGTTTGCTATAAATTTTTAAATTTAAGCAGTTATGATTGTAATAATGAAAGCAATTGTATTGCATGATGATGCATTTTTAAAAAATTTTAAGCTTCTAAAAGATGTATGGAGTCGTGATTATTGATTCAAAAATATTTGAAATATTTGCAAATATTTCTCATTCTGAAACTGCGAAAATTAGTGTCATCGCGATAAAATTTTCATATCCTAACTGTTTTCTTGTTATTTTTTTGAGCTTCGAAACTGCGATCGTGAACAATATCATTTATTTACGTTCTTTTCGCAATTATGAAAGCGTTACGAAGCTTTTGACTCAATGAGCACTGAAACAGTGCAAAACAATAAATGAAAGCTATTTCTTTAAAGCGTAAAGTAAAGAGCTTTTTAATTGAAATTGATCAAAGTAAAGCCTTTTACAGTTTTGACGCTATTTTAAGTGCATTTTTTTTCTACTTTTTCAGCAAAAAGCTGCAACCAAGTTTTTTCAAGCGATATATCAAAAAATGGAACGTTTACTTCGCCAAAATATCCCGATCCTTATCCGAAGAATACAAATTGTGTGTATCAATTCAACGGAAGCGGTAAAGAAAGAGTTCAGATAATTTTCACCGACTTCGATCTTTACATTTCATCAGAAGATGTTTCCAGTAAAGAGTGAGTATAAATGTTTTCAAATATAATTTTTTGCGATGAAAAGAGAAAAAGTGGACACTGAAAATAGAAGTTTGGTATTTTCCTAACATATAAACAATTGAATTCAATAGCCAATTTGAAGTTTAATCACAATTAACCACTTATCACCAAGTTTCTAGAGTCTGCGAGTGTAGCATAAGAGAAAAGTGAAATGAGAATATCAACAGTAGCTTAGTAAAGGGAAAAAGAGAGATAAGTAAAGAGTAATAGCTTAGAAAGCAAGAGCTACTACAGCTAGAAATTCAAATAAAGTGCCTATTGTGTGATTTTCGCGAAAATAAAAATTAAATTAATTAATAAAAATATGTCCGATTCTTGGTTTACTGAAGCAGAACAAACTATTATTTGCTTAATTTTATTTGAGAGAGGTCTAACAATTGGCAATGAATAACAAACATCTTGATAAATTCTACCTGTTACAATCAAAAATTAATTTTATTCATATGAGCGTATGGAAATTTCACAGAAAATTCGAATTGCGTATTAAAAAGACAGCTGAACGGCTTAAATTTTTTATTTATTTTATTGCATTTATTTGGATAGAAAGGTGCAGTCAAAGTTTTTATCAAGATTTCCAAGGTACCGTGACGTGACAAGTGAATAAGTCAATTCAATAAAAAAAAAATTGACTACAGGTACTCGGCTTTCTTGCAACGCAAGTTTAATGCAGCTTTCGCTGTTTAAGCAGTGCAAAAAAGTCGAAAAGCTTTTTAATTGAATCAGCTGTACACCTTTACGTTGATGAATTTTTGTTAACTGATCTTAAAATAGAATCGATTGCGTGTGAGAAAAGTGTTGTCGGGTAAGCAAATGAGGTCTAACGTGTAATTTGTGTTTTCTCTTTTGTTCAAATTTTCACACTTCAAAAGATTTTATTAAAAGCGAGTATTCCAAAAATTTGTTTTTTCATTTTATTCAACTCGAGTTATAATGAAAATAACAGCTTTTACGATTAATAATTGTAAATTTAACTCATAGCGACAACATATTTTGTGGTAAAAGATTAAAAATTTGGCACTTTTCATTCAACATACGTGCAAAAACTCGATTGATTTAATTCATTTGATTTTATGAATAGCGAAATAAGAGGTTGAATGCAAATATAAAGCTTAAAAAGAGATTTACTTTAGTAACATTAGTTTTTCTCTTTCAACTTCGAGATCATAGAAAAGTTTTACAAAAAATTTTGTTTGAATTTAATATTGAAATAGACAAGTTTTAAATAGAGAAACTTCATTGCCAGAACTGTACATTCCATACGGCACGATTGCAAACTTGCACTTTTGCTGCAAAATATACAAACTTTCATTTTTGGTGTCCATTTTTTCCATATTATGAGCAAACGGTTCATTTAAAGCGCATCTCACCTTCTACTTTGTATTGAGTTTTGCTTAATAATGTAAACTTAATTTAATTTAGCATTAGAAAAGTTCAAAAATGGTTCTTTACCCCGACCATCTAGAGCTTCTATGAGCGCTCATGTGTTGTGTATTTATTATTCTTTTTGTCTCTTTATTAATTAATCTTATAAGTAGGAAATCCAAAATTATTATTTTTCTTATGATTTTTTCAAGATCAATTTGGCAAATTGAATTTTTTTTTTGCTGATAATACACTTGAAACATTAATTCCAAAAATTTAAACTCTTGACACAATTCTAAACAGTCTAAAACTTTAATCGTCCCCTATGATTGATATTAAACTTACAGGCGAAGTTATTTACTTAAGTTGAAATCATTTTGAAACTATACAATTTGATGGCATCTAATGAATGTTAAATTAAATGAATTTGCAATATTAGATGCCAACTATTTGATTTTCTCGAGATACAACCAATCAAAATTTCATTTCGCCCATTGAAATATTTATTGAGTCAATTTTTATATTTTATCTTCATTGTTGAATGCGTATTATGAATGTGCGAATATGAGAATGCATATGCTTCATTTAATTTAACATTCATTAGATGCCATCAGATTGTATAGCTTTCAAACTGATTTCAATTTATCAAGTAAATAACTTCCCTTGTTAGAAAGTCTATACTAACAAGGAGTATACTCTTGAATATTTTTCTCGAGTATTTTACTCATGGTGATTGATACATAGGTGTAATGCGCTTGAATGGCTGAAACATAATTGATTATGGTAAAAAATTTAATTTTTAAAATCTCAACTAAAAACAAACAGAAGAAAATGATTTTTTGTTACATATAAAAGTGTAATGTTAAAGCAGGTCGATTGATATAAATTTTGGCTTGCGAAAAATTAGTATCGCCACTTTGCCTTTTAAACTCCAAAACAGTCAAATTTTAAGGAAAGCAATTGAAATATTTTTGTTTAAACGCGAGAGTTTCCTTGCGATTTCATAAAGATGAGCTGTCATACACAACATTTTGAAGCTCGAAATTGTTAAAATTACTTCATTTTTGATTATGATGCGCTTTATTTAAATTAATTAATTCTTTGTCGCATTCAGCAGCTAAATTTTAATTTTTATCACCCAAACAAATGTTTTTTTTTGTGTAGATGTGAAGAAAGCGATACAGTGATGGTCTTCGTGACAATAAACGGTAACAAAGAACGAATCGATAATTACTGTGGAAATCAAATTCCACTACAAATTATGTCAAACGGTCCATCGTTGACGGCTGAGTTTAAAAGTCTAGATGGCAAAAATCATAGAGCTAAAGGATTTCGTGCCATATACAAATTTGTCAAAGGTATTTTCAATTTTTTCTTTTTTTTAATAAACTTCACCAAATATTTTAATGAAGCAACCAACTCACATTTTTTATTTTTAAAAATTATTTCAGACTTTGGAATCCAAAATGGAATTCAGGATCAAAAACGTGGAGGTAACTTTATCTATACTATAGAAAACTTTGTATGAATTGTGCTTGAAATTGAAAACATGAGAAGAAAATAACGTTCAATCCAACAAAAAATATTGGAGATAAAAAGCGAATCAGAAAAATTGATTTTCCTGTAGTTTGCGCTTTTGTGTACAACAGCAACACGCATCCAAATGGTACAATTACGAGTCCGAATTGGCCTGGACTTTATCCGCGAGATACTGAATGTCATTACTTCTTTTACGGACAGAAAAATGAAAAGGTTTACATCACTTTTCCTCATTTCGACGTGGAAGGAGTACCTCCGTAAGATAACTACCGGCGACGCTGAATTTATCGCATTGCTTTTCATATTCAGATGCACAGCTGAATCAGCGAGTGATTATGTTGAGTTTTCAAACTACAAAACAGTCGATAGAAAAATGCAGCGTCAATGCGGAGTGAAGAGACCGAAGCAGATCACGTCGGACGGCGAATTTTTTCGCATTACATTCAAATCCAACGATCGCTTCGACGGTACAGGCTTTCAAGCGTTTTATCAGTTTAAAAACAATACTCGTGAGTTTTGAAACATTTTATCTAAAAGTTCTTTAATTGCACTTTCAAACAGTCGAAGATATTGCGGATCACACTAAAAGCGACGCGAAAGTAAAGCGCAATTTCGCCAGCCACACATCTTCATGTAAGTAAATACAATCTCATACTCTCGATTTGTATTCTTTTCCTTTCTCTCTCTCTCTCTCTCTCTTTCTCTTTCTCGACTTAGATCTCATTAATATTTTGAGTGGCATCATTTCGAGCATTTACTTTAGATAGAAAACGAACGGAGAAGTAAAACATGAATACAAATGGTGAAAATATCAACTCTTTTATCGGGCAAGATGATGTGAGGCAAAATCATGTTAAAAATTTATATTGTTGACGAAACTTTTCAGATCGCTGCATTTCAACTTTTATAAAAATCTTCATTTCATTTTCAATTCAAAGTTTTAAAAAGTATCCGTTGATTGATGCGGCAGCGATTGTTTCTCAAAAAAAAGAAATAAATTAATTTGTATTTTTCTAAAAATGTGATCATCTTTTTCAGCATCTCTTTGACTGCTCACAGTTGCTGAAATCGGTCATTCATGTAATCTATTCATATCTAGTCAGTCGTAAAATTTCGCACAGCAACAGTAAGAGGAGATCAACCTATAAAAGAATGCAGCATCGCTATCAACGCATTCTCCTTATTCAATTTTTGCTATTCTCAACGCTCTTCTCATACTCATTTTAGCAGTTTGCATTTTTTTCTTTTTTATATTACCGAAGAGTTCTGTATAAAAACACCGCCACAAAATAACATCATTTCAATCTTCGCACCTGATGTTATTTTTGGGGAAATTATCTTATCACAAAAAGTATGTATTACTCCCGACACAAAAAATATACAACTTCGAATATACTGTGTATATTTGCTTCACTGCAATATATACTTTTTTTGTGGGGAGCAGTACGTGGTAAAATTTTTTGATTGCAATGACACGTCAAATATCATCGATTGATTTCTTTAAAAATTCGTTTTAATCATAAACAGTCAATTACAATGAATTTAACACTATCAAAAATAATATAAGGCGGCGCTGTTCTTTTTTCGTTTATATCTTCGATTTTAAATGTATTTTTTGATTCTGATTACCATTCAATTTTTCGCTCTTTTTATTTCAAAAATTTTTGCATTAAAGCGATTTGCTTAACAACAACATTACATTAAAACAGAAAATTTTGTTAAAACTTGGATTTATTTGTGAAATCAAATTTTATCACAGACAGAAATTTAAAGTGAATGATGATCCATAGTGCTAGTCAAAGTTTTTGTTGGATTTCGATTGAAAAAATTCTGCTTGTGAAGAATTGCAGCTTTTATATCTAGTGATATATGCATAACTAGGTGTTTTTTATTAGATATATGACCAAAGTGGTCTTAGTTCAGGCAAATTCAATGCTTTGCACTCATTTCTGCCCACAAAAGTGGCTCGTTTTTTACGGCAGTATGCTGCCTAATTGCCAACAATAGCGAATCTCGCGCCGAAACTTCTTCACGGTCCCTCAGATTGAAGCGTCATTAAAGAAGACGAAATCGCAAACATTGAGTCGAGAAAAAAACGAAAACGCATCAAAATTAGTGAAACGCAACAATCGGAATACGAATAGCGATCGGCGCGATGGCGTCTTCTTACAATATGCGTTCTCCAGGTTTGCGATCGATCACTTGTTTTCAATTGGAAGCGCACTGTTCGCCTTAACTCTAATTGAACTCTCTTCTCTCTTTTTCGATTCAGCCGTCAAACGTCTGATGAAAGAGGCTCAAGAATTGAAAGAAGCCACCGAAGAATACTTCGCTCAACCTTTGGAGGTAACCCTCTCATTTGCTCTTTTTTCGTCTTCAAAATAACATGCGTTCACAGGACAATCTATTCGAATGGCATTTCACCGTCAAAGGTCCTTCTGATTCCGAGTTCGAAGAGGGATTCTATCACGGCCGAATCATTCTGCCTACTGAATACCCGATGAAACCCCCGAGTATTATAATTCTTACGCCAAATGGCCGATTTGAGATAAACAAAAAGATCTGTTTAAGTATATCTGGGCATCACCCAGAATCATGGCAGCCTTCTTGGTCAATTCGAACTGCCCTTCTTGCAATCATTGGATTTATGCCTACTGAAAGTTTAGGTGCGATAGGATCACTCAATTATTCCGCTGAAGAACGACGAGCGTTAGCATTAAAATCGCACTCTTGGCAGTGTCCAAGTTGTGGTTTGATAAAAAATTTATTAAAGGAAAAAAGTGCGAATTCTTTGTCAGAAGAAGAATCCGAAGCGAATAAAGAAGCAAAGGAATTGGCCAAACAAATCTGTTTCAAGGTATTTATTGATTATTTAGTTGTCTTAGTTTTTATCAATCCTGACCCTTTCCTACCCTGACGCGAAATGAAAACCATTGTGCCAGGATCTAGCCTGACTCTGATCTTATAGCCTGACTCTGAACCTGTATCCGTACCATGACATTATATCCATAATTTTTCTTGACAGAAAAACATCTACTAAATAGCATTCTGATAGCGATTCGTTCAACTAGTTAAATTTATTAACACCCAAAGACTTGATAAAGATTGCTTCCATTAACACATTTACTCGAACCTTAAAGAATCGAATCTTAAATAAAAATTCCAAATTTTAGCGAAAAACGATTTTTTGTTTGTTTTTAAAAACCTGTAAAAATGATAATTTTGCTAAAAGATAAATTTTTATCTGTGTTCGCCCTTTGAATAAAAATTTTAACCTTTTTTTTATTTACATTTTAAAGGTATTCCCTTAACCCTGACTCTGACCTGACTCTTCCACTTTTTTCAAGCATATACTCTATTAATTCCTGAACCCACGGACAACTCTAATTGATTGTGCTTATTTAATGCATGTAATTACTTTTAAAGGGAAGCGATTCTGAAGGAAACTCGGTTAAAAAGGCAACAGAAACTAAGTCCTCATTAGAAGCCAGGGTTTCATCGATACCAAGTAATGATAACCCTCCTGAAACCACTTCAAGACAGAGAAATTTACCAAAAATCACGCATTCCTCCACAGCGCGAAGCATTCCGCAGAGAAATGCAAGTGCAATCAGTTCAAAAAGTTCATCAACTTCAGCTGAAAATGAAATGCAAGTGCAATCTTCAGGAACTCGTAAATCCACATATTGTATAATTGTTTTAACAGCTGCGATTGCTTTCCTAATATTCAGACGAATGTTTTTAATTGACTAAATTGTTATCACTATCAAATCGTCTTTTATTGTAGTTAAAGGCTTCTCGCAAAAAGTTTGTGCCTTAAAATCCAGAAATGGATTTATAGTATAAATATATATTACATCACTTTTACATGTAAATTTATTTCCCCCTCAAATTTTAAAACTAAAATTATTTTGTTTTTTAAATAAGTTATCGTGAAATGAGCTAATGGCTAATTCGATTTCTCCAAGGAATCTTCGAAGAAACTCATTCATCAAGCAATCGTTCAATCCGATTAAGCTGCGTATCAGGTTTTAATAATGAATTGAGAATCATGTAAAAATTGTCATGTGTTTGTTTTAAATCTACAGCTTCATTTCACAAATCGTCGTTGTGATTCTTTACTTTTTAAGCTCAACACGCTCAAATATCTATTTCCCCGTCTATATCAACTGAACACATGTCTTTAATATTATAAATATAAAAGCAAAATGATCACCTGCCTCGCAGAAGCATTTGTTTGTTCAGCAGTAAACAATGCAAGTCGAAATACATCAGACGGCGAATTAATTTATTTTTATATTCGAGTGATTGGTTGATTTGGGTAAAAAGCATTAATGTCTTAGCCTAAGAATCTCCCAAAGTAAATTTTTTGCCTTCTGGTGTAGCAATGCTATTCGCACGTGTCGCTAACCTAAAAGTAGCTCGTTTTTTTTATTCGAACTGTACTCTGTTTTCGACGCTCGAACGCTCCATCGGAGCGAAAACGAGCGCAATTCAGAAAACAGCCCCGACTTTGGCGCGCAAAACTCTACTTTTGTGTTCGCAAAGCGAAGTCGAAATCGACGCGTTTTGTGTTTTTTAAACTTTAAATCGCTTTCAAAAAGTTTTAAACGCAGCGTTTGAAGAGGCGAAAAGCGAACGATGGATGTCTCCGATATACGAGTGGGACAAACCGTGAAAGTGAAAGATGTTTTAGCCGAAAAGTGCCAAAAATTGTTTAAAGACTTTCTCTGCGAATACACCGATATCGACATGTCTGTCGACAGTGTCGATTCAAAGTACAGAAAAATGGTTTTAGATTTGGTAAAGCCAGAACGTAACACTCTGTTTATTTCATTCGAAGATGTGCAAAAATTCGACCAGAATTTGGCTACTCTTATCGTCGAAGACTTTTATCGCTTGTATCCATTTCTTTGTCGAAGCATTCCCTCCTTTATTCAAGACGACACGTTAAAAAATAGAGATAACAGTGAAGAGTTGAGCGCAAATCTTGTTTTAAATTTAATCAAAAAGAAAGACTTTTACGTTGGCTTCTATCAGGTGCCGACGAGGCTTAAAATTCGCGAATTGAGCGCGACAAAAATTGGCACTTTAATTAGGATTACGGGTCAAATTGTTCGCACTCACACTGTGCACCCGGAGTTGATCAGCGGGACATTCGAATGCATGGATTGCGGCACGGAGGTCGCAGACGTTGAACAGCAATTCAAATTTACTCAACCGAGCATTTGCACCAACTCTTCATGCGGCAACCGAACACGTTTCAAATTAATTTTGCATAAATCGCGTTTCGTTGATTTTCAAAAGCTACGAATTCAAGAAATACAGTCTGAATTGCCGCGCGGTTGTATGCCGCGAAGTCTTGACATTATCATCCGAGGAGCAGATCAAGTTGAATGTGTTCAAGCAGGAGATCGCTGCGATTTTGTCGGAACATTGATTGTTGTCCCTGACGTAGCCCAATTGGTCACTGGTCAGGCTGGTTTAGTGCGCTCAGATACTGGTGCTAATGCTGGCGATGGTGTCGCAGGGCTTAAATCTTTAGGGGTCCGAGAAATGACCCACAAAATTGCCTTTCTGGCCAATTGTTGTATTCGTGAAGGTTCAACGCTTCCTGCACAAATGGAAGAAATGGAAAGCAGCACTGACAATGACGGCACGCTTAAAGATTTGAGTATGTTTAAAGATGACGATTTGCAAAGAATCAACGCAATGACGAAAGACAAAAGTCTTTATGACAACTTAATTAAAAGTATTTTTCCATCAATTTATGGCAACGAAGAAATTAAACGAGGAATTTTATTACAACTTTTTGGTGGAGTTCCGAAAATCACGGAAGAAGGCACGAGTTTAAGAGGCGATATAAATGTCTGCATAGTCGGTGATCCAAGTACAGCAAAAAGTCAATTTCTTAAGATTATTACCGACTTTGCTCCTACAAGAGCCATTTATACCAGTGGAAAAGCATCCACAGCATCTGGTCTTACCGCAGCTGTAGTTCGAGATGATGATGGCGGATTTGTCATCGAAGCCGGTGCTTTGATGCTTGCTGATCGAGGTATTTGCTGTATTGATGAGTTTGATAAAATGGACATTAAAGATCAAGTCGCAATTCACGAAGCGATGGAACAGCAAACAATAAGCATAACGAAAGCCGGTGTGAAAGCTACTTTAAATGCTCGTACTTCTATTTTAGCAGCAGCAAATCCTATTGGAGGACACTACGACAAGACAAAATCGCTGCGTAACAATTTATCACTTTCATTGCCCATCATGTCTCGATTCGACCTATTTTTCGTTTTGCTAGACGAATGTAATGAAATAATTGATTATGCGATCGCTCGTCGCATAGTTGAAATGCATACTGATGCGGATATTGATGCAAGAGAAGCTGACCAAGTTCGATACAGTCTGGATGACGTAAAAAAGTTCATAAGATTTGCTCGACAATTTAAGCCGAAGATTTCAGCAGAAGCAGAAAAGGAATTTGTGGAAACTTACAAACAACTGAGAATAAACGGAGGAGCTTTGGGAGGTGGTTTTGCTGGTTCAAACAAACAGTCGTGGCGTATAACTGTAAGACAGTTAGAATCGCTAATTCGTTTATCGGAAGCGTTGGCAAGGCTCTACTGCAGCGATTACGTGAAAGTGAGCCATGTGAAAGAAGCTGCTCGCTTGTTAACCAAATCGATTGTAAAAATTGAGCAGCCAGATATTACTTTGGCTGAAGACGAAATCGATGCTAAAAGCGAAGCTTCAATTCCTTCTGAACCTTCGCAACCAGACTCTCAACTTCCTAAGAGCCTTAAATTGTCATACGATAAATATAAATCAATGGCAAACATGTTTGTGATTCATTTACGACGTGAAGAAGAAGAAGGTGAAAGTGAGGGAATCACGCGTTCGCAATTGACTGAATGGTATTTAGAGCAGTGTTCAGACATAGAAACGGAAGCAGATCTTATTAAAACAAAGATATTGTGCGATAAAGTTATTGATCGTTTGGTTAAAACCGACCATATCCTGATTCCTTTAAAACCTTCCACCGCTATGGATACGGATGAGGTGACAGATGAAAATTCTATTCTCGTAGTTCATCCCAACTACATACCCGATGACTTTTAATCTCTTCACACCTTTTTTAAGCTTTTCAAATTATATTTTACTCACATTTCAAATAAAAGGCCACATTTCTACATTTGCTCAATAAAAAGGCAAAGCGACTCGTTACTGGCTTTCAATTTATTAACTTTAGCATGGTCCAAATACAGCGTGCTATGAAATTTATGACCGCGGTCTTTCTTTCTTTTCCTTATATAACGCTAATAATGAAACGTTCGCCACTTTTACAACTTTAAATCGGACTCCGGGAATATCACCGACGGCGTGACCTTTACGACCGAAACCGGCGACAAGCACCTCGTCATTTTCTTCGATGTAATTCAAGCAACCGTCGCGCGGTACGAAAGCGGTGATTTTTTTGCCGTTTTTGATCAACTGTACTCTCACACATTTACGAATAGCGGAATTCGGTTGTTTTGCCTCCACTCCAACCTTTTCCAAAACAATGCCTTTGGCGTGTGATGCGCCTGCGAACGGATTCGCTTTCCATCGCGTCCCCAAATGAGCCTTTTTGAAGTCTTTATCATGCCATCGCTGTTCGCGTCTGTGGTTACGGTGTTTTCGCGCGGTTCGTAATCCTTTGGGTTTACCTGAAAGCGGACAACATTAAGACAGTCAATAATCAATCGTTTCAAAACGCATTTGTTTGAGATTTAGTCGCGAATGGTGCGAAAAAGTGAAACTCACCCATCGTTCAGTTTATTCACGACTCGTGTCCGCAACGGAAGAGGATATTGCCGCGCGCCGCACTCGGCGCTTCTGTTCAGCCGCGCTATATTTGCGCGCCAATTTCGACTTCGTTTCATTTTTCACTATAATTTTCAATTTTTTCTTTTTCGAAAGAATCGCCACTTTCCAAAACTTTTCACATTTTTAAATTTTCGCCTCTTTTGTTTCGATTGTAAACCCGCGCAAACAATCGGGTGTCAAACGCTGTCCACTATTTTAACCGTTAAACTTTGAATGCAGCGTGAATTTGCGTTTCGCTAGTTTTCGGCTTCTGATCGGTTTTCTGCTTAAATCTCAATTTTTCTAATCAAACAAAGAGAAAATAACGTTCAGTTTGTTTTGTTTTCGTTTTTGTTTCGCGTTTTTGTCGCTTTCACGAAAGTGCAAAATGTGACCGCGCGCCGATCAGAAGGCGTTGTCTTGGAAACCGCGTAAACAAACAGTTGGAAGACGTGCGTTTATCACTTTCACGTTTCGTAAAAAACAATTTTCATTTCGACTTTGATTTTTAATTCAAAAATGGAGGCGAGAAATGAGAATGACGCGCACGGAAACGGCTTACATCACGACGAGAATTTAAAAGAATTCCGATTGGAGGCTGATCAAGAATTGCGATTCGAAGTGGAAGCAAACGAACGGGTAATTCGCTGCTGATTGCGTCAACCAATGTTTCAGCATTATTTTTGCGTTCGATTCCACTCAATGAACTCTTTGATCGATTGCAGGTTCAATTAGAATTGCGCTCCGGTCTAGCAGAAATGTTTGGCACCGAATTGATGAAAGGAAAGCGATACTCATTCGACGGCGGAGCGAAAGTCGGCATCTTCACATGGCATGGTTGTAATATCGATTTGTACGGCGACACCGAAGTTGCTTATGTCGCAAAAGAAACACCGATGAATTTCTACATCAATATACACGCTTGTCTCGAAAATATGCGCGACAAGTCTGCCACTGAAGATATCAGAGGGCCTTCCGTCATGGTCTGCGGTCCGACTGACGTCGGCAAAACTACATTATGTCGCATATTGTTGAATTATGCGGTGAGAAGAGGAAGAAACCCAATGTATGTGGACTTTGATGTTGGTCAGGGCAACATTGGCATTCCAGGAACTGTCGGTTGTACTGTAATCGAAAGACCGGCTGATGTTGAAGAAGGCTTCTCACAGGCAGCACCTTTTGTTTTGCATTTCGGATCTATAACTCCGAGTTCCAATTTATCGTTATACAATAAGCTTATTACGCGCTTAGCCCAAGTTGTTTCTATAAAAAATGAAGCAGACAGCAAAGTCAAACATTCGGGTGCAGTCATTAACACATGTGGTTGGGTTACTGGTGGGGGCTACAAAAGTTTGCTGCATGCTGCGAAAGAATTTGAAGTTGATGTCATTTTGGTTTTGGACCAAGAAAGACTTTATAATGAGTTAGCTCGTGATTTGCCGAGTTTTATCAAAATCATATTCACTCCAAAATCTGGTGGTGTTGTCGTTCGCTCTCCAGAATTCAGACGCGAAGCCAGAAGCGCAAGAATACGTGAATATTTTTACGGCGCTTCTATAAAGTCTTCAGCAGGTGCAACTCAATTTTATCCTCACTCATTTGAGATTCCATTTTCACAATTAAAAGTTTACAAGATCGGCGCTCCTTCAATTCCCGATTCATGTTTACCGCTAGGCATGAAAGCGGACGATAACCAGACGAAATTAGTTCCGCTTATGCCGAGTTTGACGCTACTCCACCATATTCTTTCAGTCAGCTTTTCGACAACCCCTGCTGATGCAATCGAAAACAATGTACAGGGTTTCGTTTGCGTGACTGCTATTGACACCGAAAGACAAATGGCAACTGTCCTCTCACCTCAACCACGTCCATTACCACAAGGAGCCATTTTTCTCTTGTCTGACGTTCAATTTATGGATGCTCATTGAGTCCTTGTTGATTTCATTCGTAAAAGGAAAATTTCTATCATTTTGTAAAGCAAAAAAAGTTAACATTTTTTCATTCGAAAAAACTATTTATGCGTCGCATTAAAGATTTTGAATTTTCATTTTTTATTATAATAAAACGACGTTACTCTTTTGTCCATATTTTGTCCATAAGAAGGTTGTATGATAAAAACTGTCAAAATCATATCTTAATAAGACGACTATTGGATGGTGATTGTAATGAGAACTAATCTTTTCTTCTCTATAGTTTTCTTTTCATCTTTTATAAATCAAAGGAGCTAAATTCAACGCGCGAACCAATGAAGAAAACGAACGAGCTAAAGACTCGTAACACGACACACAAGGAATGTATAACAAATATTATGTATGAGGTATGTTAGCATTTTGCTTTGATTTCCTTCTAAACAAATTAACCATTCTCGATCTAAAGCTCGTGATTATTGATTATTATAACAAAAGAACGGATAACTTTTTTTTATTTTTATTACACTCGACTTATTTTAAAGCCCAAAAGTGAATTATTTCACAAACTCAATGTAAATGCAACAAGAAAATCATTTATCCCTTCGTGCTGGCTAATTTTTTTGACTAATTTTTTTTTCTGAAGACAAAAGCAGTTCAAAATAATCTCTCAAAATTATCTCTTTAATCCGAAAATTGAGCTTTTTTCTCACATTTGTCGCTGTTCATCGAGTTTGTGACATCGATACAGTAAGCGATAAAAGATTTTCTCAGATTCAGGGAAATGAACTAGTTTTCGCTCCAATACAACCCTCTAAATCAACCAATCACCAATGACTAGCTTAGCAATTCTATGCTTTATACAGTTAAGGAAATAAAAGTCGGCATGCCACGTGGCTTGAAGAAGGGAAAACAATGTTATTGTTAAATAAGTGAATAAATATAAATCTGATTTTCATGAATAGGGTAAAACTGGAGTAAGGCTCCTGTTTTTTTTTTGCCCGATGACTTCGGCAGCTTGATTAATGCAGCCATAAAGCTCGTTCGCTTAAGAGTGAAAAAGTTGTAATTAAATCGATGCATGTTTATGCATGTTTCAAGCACTGTAACAACTATGCAGTTGTAATACAAGCACGAAGTTCTAGCTAGTTTTTTATAATTTTAGCTAGCAAGTCTCGAAATGCCTCGGAATGCGTTGCTTTTGTGGCGACAAATGTCGCACAGTTAAAACAATTGCATTATCTATTTTTCGTTTATAAAGATTAGATATTTATAACCATATAAGCCTTTGTAAAACTTTAACATTGTGCACTCGTAAAGCAGACTAACCTAAGCCTAATTTGTGCTAAAGACCAATTGTGAATAAAACCGTTTCTAACCTTTGTGTGGGCTTAAAAATTTGCTGCGATCTCAGTTTACTTTCCGTTCGACGCTTTCTACAACAAAAACTTTAAAATTTTTAAGTCGTTCGCTGAACGCATTTCGATTAGAATTGTCATATTTTTATTTTTATTTTGAGTTTTGAACCTTAAATCACCCTGAAAATCCTGTTTAATTATTTTAATATTGTTTACTTTGTTTTGAAAAAGATTTTAAACAAAAATTAATTCTAAAAATTTTTTATTAGAATAGCTTATCATCCATAGTAAATTTGCTTTTAATTTGATAAAATATTTTTTAGGTTCTTGCGACGAGATTTCTGAAATTACCACACACACAAGAAAATTCACAATTTGACCAAAAAACTTTGCAAATTCTCTCTGAATGAAACTTTGAAAGGTTTTGAAGGGTTAAGAAGAACGAAAAAAATAAGTTTTGTCCATGAACTAGAGCATGCAAATTTAAATAATCGTGTTTCTCGACCATAATTATACTTAAATGAGTAGGTTTCACAGCCCAAAGGTTTCGCTGGTCACTACGATGTACAATGTTGGACAGAAAAAAGCGCCTATATGCTATTGCCATCTACAAATCTTCGTAAATAATATTTAAAAAGAAGTAGCTGGCTATAGCACATAGGATACAATGACATTGTTTCGATTTGAAAGTAGTTAAAGATGAAAAGAGATCGGAAAAGTGTCAAAATAGTCGCGTTTGATTTTCAAAAATAATTTAAAATCGTGTTTCACGACTGAAGTGTTTTTAGCTACGATTACTGCACTTGAATAGGGCCCTTTCTGCTCGAACAATGTTGGGCCCATACTATAAATTGTATGAAAAGAGCGGAGAAGTATTTGAATTTTGAATGAGTAAATCAAAAACCAAAAACCAAATATCAAACTTAATTGTTAACTGCTAAGTGATGAGAAGACGCTGGTGTCACTCAGCAGCCCCTCTCTGTAAATGCACTCATTCAAAAATGGCACGAAAATGATTTCGTTTCGCATCACTTTTATTCACAAAAAAAGAAACGGGCGCAACGAGCAGACGCTCCCCGAATAGAAGAGTGGCTTTGAAATTTGAACAGTTTTGAAAAGTGAACAAGAAATGAATTCTCGCAATGATTTTTCGTCGGACGACGATTTCGACGCCGACACCGCTTCGGTTTGTACCGCTCGCCTCTCGTTTCGCTCTCCGCTCACTCACTCTCTGTTTGCTTTCGACAGACGCACCAATCGTTGCGTGAAGATTGCGCCTCTCTCAGCAAAGAGACAATCGACACAATCGACGACGATTCGTTGTTTAGAATAATGACCGAAGAATTGCGAATGAATATCGGACCCGTTGTGAACAGCACTCGCAAATTCTACAAACAATTACTTTTG
>NCKU01002244.1:0-20024 GCA_003675995.1 Dinothrombium tinctorium
TTCAATTTTATAAATTGACACTTTGGAGAATTTAAATTTAATACGATCAAACATAGAGTGAAGCTCTTGTTTTATAAAGTTAAAGTCTAAATATTTCAGAAAATAAAAATATAATCCATAATAGAAATCTCAACTTTTTGCAAGCGTTAGACGTGAAAAAGCATCTCGAATAAAGTAGCATAGAACTTCATTTCTTCTTTTTTTCTATAAAAAAATTTTACAAGCTGTATTTGAAATATTTTGAGTGAAAGTGTAATTCCGTTGCCCAACTACTTGTGAGCGTAGTTTATCTTAATTTTATTTTGCATGCATTTTCATCTCGACTCTCGCTTCACTTTTATCATGTGTGAGTATTTTTTATTTTTATTTTTTGCTATTACAACGAAAATTACAAAAGTCATTTATCTGTCGCTATTAGCATATATTTACATAGGAAAAAAATGTAACAGAGATTAGAGTAAACATCGCGCATCTTCCGGTAATAGAATGAGAAAAAATCTAATTCAAACACTGGATGTGATTAATTGGCCACCATTCTCTTCGATTTGATGTTCTTTTGGCGTCGTTCTTCGATCGTTTTCGTTGTAATTGTCGCAATCCTTCACCTTATTACTCCGACAACAAATGCATAGCCGTTCTCGAAATGGCTTTCCTTCAGCGACGTAAAAGTCACCTCTTCGACAATACATTATCAGCGCGAGTAATGCGAGAAAAGCGAACAGTCCGCCCCAAAGAGTCACTTGTTCCCATCTGTAGTGTAGTAGTAATAATACGAACGAAAATTTCATTTGCTTTTCTTTCGTTTACATCTTATACAACAGTAATACACATAAAACGCTACTTCACTTATTTTTACTGTTTGCACTCACTATTATTTGCAGAACTTGCATTTTTCGAAATTCGATACTAGCAACGCTTCTCAAACAACGGCCACTTTCGACATTTCTATGTTCGAACAAAGCTAAAATCTCGTTGCGCGCAGACAATCATATACAGAGAAGAGAATGCATTCGCTTTCGATGCGATTGAAATAACTTTTTCGTTTGCAATTCAAATTTTCGCTTCACTTTGAAAGCGCTTTGTTTCACTCTTATTAACGATGCATCTCGAAACTTTGCTTATTCTCGTAGAAAGTTCCGAATTTTTTGAAAAATTTTTTTGTGAAAAAAAACAGAAAGCAAAAATCAAATACAAAATCTCTTAGGTTAGAATTCAAATTCAATACACGGCTGCGACGATCTCACGACTGACAAACGCTTCACTTCCTCGTTACAAATACTTTTCGTGAATGCAAAACTCTGCTTGCCTTCTTTCAAAAGTTTACAATGCGTCGAAATATTGATTGCGAAACACAAATATCAATAAAACAAAAAACGTCAAGTATATAAATGAGGTAGAATAAATCTTCCAGTGTCGCACTGTATCGCATATTTCATAAAAACGTGTATTCGCAGTGTGATTGTTGTATTTACATTGCGCTAATGAATGAAATATCAATGCAACGTTTGCTACTAAAATGAGAAATAAGCATTAACCAAATTGATAAACGTGTTTCCGCTTTCAACTCAAATACAGAAGTTTCATCTCATTTTCACTGGCTTTCGAAATTTTGTGTGCACACAGAACTCATTCAGAATGCGAAGCGTGAGATTACGCGATCACTGATCACGTTTTAAGCCTTGAACCAATTTATTTTTGCTGACCCACACAATTATCGAGCGATTTTTCGACACTAATTGACTTACATTTTAATGTTTGTGTTATTTTTGCTTTTAATCACGATTTAAAATTTGTGAATATGATATTAAAATATGACAAATAATATTAAAGCGAAAACTTTGAAACAAATATTCTTTAAGTTTTTAACTTTTTCATAAGTTGCTTCCACTTGAAAAAAGATGAATCAAGCTTTAATTTAAACTAATAAATATAATTTTTGAAAAAAACGAAACTTTTAACTTAATTCTAATTATTTATGGTTCATGATGCAGAAAGTAAAACGATTAAAAAGATGTAATTCGTGGAATATTTTTTAATAAATTTCGTTTGATTTTTTTATACGCCTTCAAAAAAAAGTCGATCAAGTGAAGATCAAGATTTTTAACCAAACTTCTAAATGAACATATTTCGTTAAAAGTATATTCAAAATATTCAAAGATCTCTTTAAAGAAAATTCAATGATTAGTGATTTTTCTGATACAATTTTTCTTGTTATTTTCAATAGAAATGATTTAGTTTTTAACGCAATCATTTTTTTTAATAATCAAATAAGCAAAATGTTTTAAATAATTTTGTTGATATAAGCACGAGATGCATAAAAGCATGTGAAATTAAACATTGGTTATTTGAAAATTATATAATTAAAATATTTTAATCAAGTTTTATTAAATTTTATCTTGGTAAACATGGATGAAATAATTAACATTTGAAATAACAAGTGTAAATGTTTCTTGATAAAAAAAATTGCGATAATTAATTTTTAAATTAAAATTCAAAAGTTTTGATAAACTTTTAATGAAATGTTTTTTAATTCAAAGCCTCAAAACTTTTTTTATTTTCTAAGCTATTTAAATAAATAAATAAATGCAAATAAAGAACAGACTAGGCCCGATGAGATTAAGAAAAAAAAATTCTAAATTTGATTTTACACAGCATGTGTCAACAAAGAATAAAATTCTGTGCAAATTCAGTTCGTTCACTCTTGAGAAAAATGAAAAAAAATCAAAAATAAAAAACAGGCGAGACATTTTTTCAGACTAGTTACTCAATAATGCGCGAGATTTTTTTTCTCAGTCGCTTCTCCGACTAGATCATATTAAAGATTTGATTATAATGAGTTTGAACAGAATCTTGGCAAGACATGTCTCTCTACACTAAATGTATTATAGCTTAATGACATAGTGAGAGAGTGTAGATAAGAGAGGAGAGAGAGAGAGAGAGAAATAGCAGTTTTCATTAGAAATATGATTCTGATGTAACGATTTCTATTGAACTTAGCATCAAATAGATTTTTTTGCGGAAATACATGATTATCGATCCAACTTTCCTACTGATGCATTCACTATTTGATGTAGTTATAAACGAGTTGCTAGACATATAAAGTCAATGTAATATGATTTCGTTGAAAGTAGTGAGAAATGCACATCAAAGAATTGTGCCGAATTATTTAAAGATTTCTACTTGTAAGAGTAAATGTTGATCAAACTCTGATTGGAAGAGCTTATCTCGAATGATAAAACATTTTGGAAATTAGTTTTTAATCTCGAACATAAAAGAAATTTAAAAATGGCTGATCAGGAATACTTATGAATTATTAATGAGTGTGGAATTAATTAATTTCTTATACTTTCTTTTATTTGAATATGATGATCAAAATTCAAATTTATTCTTATACTTAAAGGCTTGTAATGTAAATTTTTATTCTGTACGCAGTAAATTCAAGGCATTTTAATGAAAATGAGTAGCTTAATGGTAAGAAAAATAAACTTAATATGCTTCGTATCTTTTCATATTTTAACAAAGAGTAAAATAATTTTATTGAATATCAATTTTTTTTTTAATTTTGAACGCATCGTAAGCGACGTATCTGTTTAACAAAAAAAAGTTTTTCTCTTTTGCAATATTACAAACTTTTTTTTGCTCTGAATAGAGTAGAACGGCTTTTGTCAAAGTCAAATAGGGAAAGTAATTAGATCAAGTAAGCTGCGTAGATTTTTGTAGATTTTTATAATATGAGAAGACATTTCTAAAAAAGTAACTTGAATTATCGATTGTGAATTTTTTGTGAAGCTCGATTTCTTTTTCAATCCTTTCTCAACTTAATTCGAATCAATTAGTAGCTTCATTTTAAAAATTGTTTTTCAGATAATTTTTTAAAAATATAAATAAGTATTAATAAGGTTTTATGAGAAAAATATGTTTTATATTCACTTCCTCTGTGAAATTGATTTTTAAATGAAATCTTTCGTAAAGTACACAAAAAATTGATTTACGATGTAACAAAAAAAAAATTTGCAAAAAAAATTTTAAAAACTCATTTATAAGCTTCTCGATCTTATCTTTTAAGTTAATTTTGTTTTCATTGAAGTTAAAATTACTATAGAACAATAAAATTCTTCATTTCTAAAGAGTAAACTCAACAATGGTCACTGTTATCAAGAATCATAAAAAACTTCTTATTAAGTTTGCTAAACTCAAAAGCTTTTGTAAACTTTTTGACAAACAGCGCAGCAGCACACAAAAAATTGCTGATTTCAATCAACAAAAGATTGCTCAAAGACTTCTAAAATTTAGCTTTTTGAAAAGTTTATGAGTAGCGAAAGAAAAGCGGAATACAATTTTCTGTTTGAAATGACTTGAATGAAAGAAATAATGACAATGAAACCGCCGAATCTCAGTTTTCAAGCGCGCAAATACAAAAAAGCAAATGCAACATTATTTTCGTTCACTTCACAAATCGAATGCTTCGGTTTAATAGTGATTCCATTTTACTTTCATAAAAAATCGAAACAAAAAAATGTTTTTTATTTTTATTCGCTAAATTCACAAAACTGCGCTCATCTTTTATAGAGAACTTTTTCAGCTTACGGTCTATTGAATTATTTATTAGCTTTTCATTAACTATGCGATAAAAAGATAAAAATTTTTTATTTTAGCTAAATAAAAGCGCTTTAAACTATAAATTTATAATAAAAACGCAACTTGTTTACATAGTCTTTCAATTAAATATTTGTTCACTTTAGTTGTTCAAAATTGTTCATTTAAAATGTAAAAAATTTAAAATTACTTAAACATTCTTTCACATTTATTGTTCACGATGGGAAATTTGAATCAATTTTTGAAAAGTAGGAATAATCATATCGAAGCGATGGTTTAATATTTTTCTTGAACATTTATTTTACTTTTCAAATTACAACATTTAAAAAATTAATCTACTTATAAAATTTAAACTTTTAATTTTATTTTCATATTTATTAGAGAATTTTAATATGGCACTCGGCTATAAAGAATAAAACAATTTTACATTATTCATCGCATTTTTAATTAATGGATTTCTGACATAAATTTTGAATTGTTTTAAAAAAATCAAAAAAGTAATTAAGAGATTATTTAAAATTAAGAATTAAATAAAATATTTTAGTGGCACTAAAGCAAAATTGTTTGACCAATAGACGACGTTTGTGTCAGTTTTAAATAATTTCTAAAGCATAAGCGACTCATTGAAACTATTCAAATCAACTCTTCCGACGGAACTTTTCTCTTTAGAACACAAACCACTTTACTTTAAAACACAATTACGATCGAAGCCAAATGTCGAATCTCTAAAGCTTTTTATATAAGGACATTATGTCTTACAAAATAAATTTGATTGATTGATTGATTCTCATTAACCTTATTCACAATGATTGGTTCTCTTAAAATTTTTTTACATATTTAAATTCCTAAAAGCAAATCATATAAAAAATTTTGCTTTTAGTTTAAAAAAATATGAACAGAAAACTTTTTTCTAAACTTATCTAGAAAACTAGAAACTCGATTCTTTCTAAGCTTCTTAAAGAACTAATAATGAATAACAGAGCAGATTTTTAGCAGAAGAAAATGAAAAAAAGAAAATACTAATAATTACAAGACTAGAACAACATCATAAAACAAAATTTACACATCGAGCTTTTATTTGAGTTGAATTTTTACGAGTCGAAGCTAAATTTAGAAGAGTTTTTACGTTTGAAAACAAACACAAAACCGGCTTACTAACTTTTGATTTTTTTAAAGAAAAATTAACCTAAACTTACTTTTTTATCCAAACTCAATGAAGAAAGCAGTTTTTGCAAAAGAACAAATACAGTTGAAACTCGTTTTTATGAATCACTTTTGTTCTTTAAATTCATTAATTCATGAGAGCACATTCAATGCTAACAGAAAAATAAAAATTTAGTTTATAATGAAAAGCTTATAAGAAATAAGCTTCAAATTTACTTAATTAATATGATCGAAGCAATTTATGCATTAAAATAACAAAAATTAAAAAAAAACAAATGAATGGCGCAATATATGATGCAAATTAAATTTCAATATGAAAAAGGTTTCAAATTGTCATTTTTCAAATATTTGATAAAACTAAACAAACAGTTGAAGTAATTTTTATAAAATAAAATAAAATTTTTTTGATTATTTCAACACAAAAATCGCTAATTCCGCTTATTATTATCTACTTATCGAGGCAATAAGTTCGCTTTAAGTTGAGTTTAAAGCAATTTTCTGCCTCACTTCGCAAATCTTTAACGAAAATGCGTTTGAAGTATTCTCAAAAAGTTCTTTCGATTATTTATACTCTTCAATACTGCGTTGAGTGCAAACGGTAAGCTTAATACAAAAGTAGTATTTTGACAAAATGAAGTAATCAAGCGAAACTTTTTGCGACTTACAATACTTGAGACAAAGGTTTCGTTCCACAACACGTCGCTCTTCCATATTCGAGACAGCAGATTTGATAAGAGTAACAATTATAAATATTTTGCGGATCCGAATATCCTTTCTTTTCGTTCACGAGACAATCAATTTTATCAACACTTGACTGTGTAGTCGCAGCGAAACACGCGAATCTGGTCTTCTCGTAAAGAGCGAAAAACATGAGAAGCACTGTTCGCATCGAAAGCATAATTCGAGTGAAGGCATTCATTTTGCTTTCGCAAATCATTTTTTCGATTCGCAAAAAACACGAGAGCGAAAAAAGTTATTAAATATGTCCCCTAATTGAGAGGGTAACGAATTTTCGTACCCGTAACCTATGGAAACAGTTATGCAACATAATTTCGATGGAAATGGTATTCAAGCGGCGAGCAATAATTGCGATTCAGATTTGCAATGATCATTTTTCCGAAAAAAAAGAAGAAAACAAAGCCACAAAACAGAATAAAACGTTTATTTAAATATTTGTTTCTTAAGAACCAGCGATAATACGAGCAGATTCTTTCGCGATCTTAGATCTTCCATGAAATTACAAAAATAATTGAAAAAATAGAAACTAACAAACAAATTTCAAAAAACTTTTTAAAATTAAAACTTACAAAATGTTAATTGTGCTACTTGTTATTCTCTAGAATTGAGATTTTGTGAATGAATTATGCGAGATGATTACGTTACACCCAAATAAACGGATGCTTTCAATTGTCTCTTTCTCACGGAATCGTGATATAACCGTTCGCAGTTGGCACCGAGAAACTTTCGCGTAGTACACGGCATCCGTATAAGGACATAAATGCAGCCAAAATTGCACTGATCACTGCATCTAAATACCATATATCGTCGCAATAATCGATTACTGTGTTGAAAATGATGAAAACGACTGCGAATATTGCACTTACACACGAATTGATCGCTTTTTGTTCGAGGGAAGCACAAATGTGAGGTCGAGATCAAAATAAGAGAATGCGGTCAGAGCTTACCATCGAGAAAAATCGAGTCGCTTCGCATTTTTCGGTATAAAATCAATTTAGCGACGAACAGAGCGAACCAAATGACGGCACCAGATATGGAGAGATAAAGCATCAATTCATTCTGTGGGCAAAACGATCGATTTTTTATTTTCACAACTCTTTCATTAGCGTTTCGTTTCACTTACGGGCATCGTTCCAACCCTTTGAATTAGATCAACTGTCGCTTTCACAGCGACCGCTATTCCGGAAGCGATGAACATCACTCCGAGGTAGAGACAGGCGGCTTGCTCTCTTGCTCTCGTCGCGCAGAAATGATGCGATCCATAATATCTCCAGAACACGATGAGACTTGAGAGTACATCAAGCATGCAGTCAACCTTTTATATGGTAAATTATTAAACGCATTAGCGGCGAAACTTCAGGCGTTTGCTTAATGTGTTTGTTCGAATAAAAAAAAATTAAAGCAAATAAACGAACTTACGACGAAAGCAGTTGTAGATGTGGAGCATTTTAGAAGAGTGCAAATGAATGCATAAATAGCCAACGCGATGTTTGCGACAAGCGACAAGGCAGCAACAATAACAGCTTGCCTTCGTAAATGTTCAAAATCAAAGTCGATTCTTTGACAGTTTAATGGCAGGATTTCATCTTCAAAGAAAAATTGAAAACCGCAGGGGTTCAGAA
The DNA here is from genome assembly GCA_003675995.1 of Dinothrombium tinctorium. Taxonomy (NCBI): domain Eukaryota; kingdom Metazoa; phylum Arthropoda; class Arachnida; order Trombidiformes; family Trombidiidae; genus Dinothrombium; species Dinothrombium tinctorium. The sequence continues at coordinate 8,121 of NCKU01002244.1, forward strand.
AAAAAAATGTTCACAGAATGGAGAGTCGCTACCTGCTTTCATTGAAAGATCGCCTTTTGCACTCTTCAAACACACAAAATTTCCAATTTCGGCAAATGAGTGTCGAATTTGTGAGAGACTATATTTCATAATGGTGAACATGAGACAGATAGACCGCTTTGCTACACTCGCACTATCGCATCTGAAAAATAGTGGAACGAATTTTCACGTTTTCAAGGAAATTAACATAAACACAATTGCAATATCGCAAACTTCCAGTTGCGAGACACAGTCAATGACAGAATGTTCTACTATCTTATCCATACGAAACTGGTGAAATCGATGAAATATAATCGCAAAACATTCTGTCGTTGACTGTACAAACATTTTGACAAGTTTCTCTCTGATTTTTTGGAAAGTTTTTAAGCGACAAATGCCATTTTAAGTGTTTATTTTGCATTTTTGGATTCTTTTCATACTTTTCAAGTCAACCGTCGTTTCTTTCTGTTTAATTTTCACTGAAATTTGAAGAAATTGAATCTGAAAATAATTGCTTTGAAACATAACAATGCTTTGTGACGAAAGGTCGAGAAATCAGCAGAGAATGAAATTGAGAAAGATGAGGCAGATTGCTTCAAAGTTGTGTATGGGGAAAAAATGGAAATACTGCGTAGAGAGATAAGAATGTAGACCGCAGATAAACATGTAGCAATATTATCTTTGTGCAATTTTTTTTGCACAAAATTTCAATATAGATGATCAAATAACTAAAATGTAATACACCAAATAGAGTTTCTGTCGAAACATAAACATATTTACAAAGAAAAATAAAAATAAAAAAAATTTGTGAAACGTGTATTAAAATTATAGTTTCAATTTTTTGCTATTTATGCTTTGAAATAACATCTCGCGAAGAAGTTTTTTTTTTGGTATTGTTTCTATTTTTTACTCTCTATGTAAAAAAAAGATATTACTAACCAAAAAACAGATGTTAAAGCGAAACATAAACATTTTGAAGCTACGTATTAGCATTTGATACTAAAATAGAAAAAATAAATTGTGTATAACACTTTAAATAATTGCTATCTAACGTGAGTGTATTTTCACGAAAATAGTCGCTTTTAAATAGAGTTTGTATCGATCACTTTTTTTTGCATTATATAACCTAAAAAGCAAAATCAAGAACAAAGTGCATTTAACTTATTTTTCAAATTTTGTTTATCATTTTTTGTTTCAAATATGATTTAGTAATCTCTAAAATGTCTGATTTATTTGTTTATTTTTTCACAATCTATACAAGTAAATGAAGGCTAAAAAATATTTTCATTTTCATCACAAAACGTGTGTCGTGTGAAAATGTGCGTTCAACGTGAGATTCGAAATTTGAATAGATTTAGCTGGTTTGCCATTTTAAAATTCAAAGCGCTCTTCAAAAATTTATATTTGCGTTTATAGTAATTGCCACAAAGTTGCTCGTCTTATTCATCTATTTATTATTGAAATAAAACTGTTTTAAATAAAGAAAGATAAAGTTTTTGGCAGTCACTGTACAAGAAGCTTTAAAGAAGTTGTTTTCACGCTATTCAATCTTTTTTAAAGTGATCAGGCGACTGAATTAACTCATTGAATGATAGTGTGGAAAAAATAAAATAAAAATAAAAATAAAAAACACTCGATCGAAATTCAATAATTCAGACGTAAGTTAAAAACTCGTAAATATTAAACAAGAGAAAGAAGATTGGAGAAACTTTTGTGATACAAAAGATCATCAGCATGTTTTGATCTAGAATATAACATTTTTTAGAAAAAAATATTCAAACACTCATACAAAACAAAGATTTACGTTGATCCATCGCAAATCATAGTGAATGAAATTTGTTTTTCATTTGCTTTACGCCATATAATTACTCGATTCTTTTCTTTTTACGGTAAATTCGATATCAAATCTCGACCCGGAAAATAGGCAAATTGTTTTTCAACGCCGACATTTGTTTCGGATTTAAAAAATTGTATTTAGTTTATTTATTTATTGCATCAGACAAAGTGTCTAGATTAAAAAATTTGTTGCCTTGCTCAGTTGCATTGAAAGACTAAACAAACATTGTGAATGCGAAAGAAAATGTGAATAAATTTGAAAATGCGCGAAGAGATGCACTCGAGTAAACAAGAACAAATTTACTCGAATGTGCGAAAAATTTTGTAGTAGTTTGAATCAATATTGAAATAAAGCGGTTATAAGTAAACAAATAATTAAGGAAATAAAATTACTGAAATGTGCAACAATTTTTATCGTCAACAAACGATAAAATTAATCTTAAACGCTGAACAATGTTAACTTGCCCTTCAAAATCGACTTGTTTTTCCTATGAAAATGATTTTTCGAGTATCGATTCAGCATTTCCATTGTTAATCTTTAAAAAACTGATGAAGAAACGTTAATTTTGCAGAAAATTTCGCTGGTGTAAGCGTTTTAAAACAGCGAATAACATGTCTGCGACGAGAATAAAATCGAAATAAATTGTTACTCAACGATTATGAAGTGTTCATCGTTCAATTTCGTCATAAATTTTTCATTCGGTTCGAGCACAATAAGGTTTTGTGCGATGATCAATTTTTAAAAGCGAAAAGAAAATCAGTGAGACGCAAACTTGATTCCGCCTGGCAATAAATAATTTTTGCTCGGTTTTATGATCTCGCGCAGTTTTCGAGTTAAAAAATTGATCGCTAACGCAAACAATTTTTGCAGACAGATTTTATGGATAAAAAATAAGTTGAAAATAACTCGAAACAAAATTTCATAGAGTTCGCGTATCAAGTTTGCCGAATTTAAAAAGTTAATTCGCGTTATTATTTTTATTTTCATTTACTTAAATCTTCGAAATATTAAATGAGAAGCTAATATGTTGACGCAAAGTTGATTCGTAAACAATGAGGCAGAAAAGCTGCGAATCTAGTTGAACAAAATCTAACTTAAATCGCAGGAACTACAGAGTGAATCGACTATCGTAGTTTTCATCGCTGAGAGGATTGTGTGATTTTCTTGAAAATATTTTCGAAATGGCCCGAAGAAAAGAAAATCGCTCAAGTGCAATAAAAAAAATTTCTTTTCACTCTTTGTTAGTAAGATTCACAACTGAATTGCATACCTCGCTAAATTCGAGTGATGCGAAATCAGTTATGCAAACAAATTCGCCGTTACAACAGGCAATTTTCAAACTTTTCAAATAGTTTAGAAAGTTTTTTTGCTCATTAATATGATTTACCGCTTTTCTCAGATTTAAATCTTTGAAAAAAAAATTAGTTTTGCGTGCTACTTAGCTTAAAAGTACGTGTTTTTATGTTATTGAATTACGCATTACACATTTACAGTTATTCTTCGAGAAATTGTACTTCAAAACTATATGAAAAACTTTTGTTATCATGTGAATGTTGTGCGCTGTAAGCAAAATCCGCGCCTTTGTGATAATAATTCAGTCATTGAAAAAAAAATTATTTAAAATACGAAAAAAGCAGAAATGAAATAATTTATCAAAAAAGAAAAATGAATTTAAACACTTTCAAAGACTTTTTCGTCAGTAAACAAGCAGAATGATTAAATTATAACTTAGTCGCTGTCTAATTTTAAATTATGATCGAGTGTTTTTGACGCGAGATATCTCAAGAGGATTTCTAGATACCAATGTTTACATTACGCGTAATTTCAAATTAGATGAAATGGCAAAGCTGCCGTCGAAAAACACAATCGATTGAATCTTTTGATTTTTTTTATTGATCCAATTGTGAGTCTTTGATTTTCTAGCTTTAGTTTTGTACGAAACTAAGCAATAAATAACTTGTTGATAGTAATCGAGCTTTCTCCACTTTTATTGTGCTTTCTCTGTATTTATAAGCGCGAGTAAAACTTGCAATTAAAATTAGCCGAATATTTCAAATAAAATCGAAATCAAAACTCAACTCATCACTCAATCTCAAACTCACTGAAATCAAATATTAGATCAGTTCACAGGCGTAAAAATGATAAGAATTATTGACTAAAAGTTAGAAATACCAAGACAGCTGAAGATAAGCTCTTTCGTTGAAGAATGTCAAGAAAAATGAGAAAATTTTGACAGTAAAAAAGCAAAACAAACTTGAGCAGAGAAACTCACCTATTTCTTTGGGTGAGCTTATCACAACGAGTAAAAGAAGTGCTTCAAATTTTAGCCATTTTCATCACTTAGGATTTCGGGCTTTCGTTTACGACGATCAACTTGAAACTCACTACAATGAAGATAGAGTCCCAAATCGCATTTTGCGAATTGCAAAAGGCGAATTCAAGCTTAAAGAAAATACATTGAGGCTATTTAGGAGTTGTGTTCTTCGAAATTTGGTCATCGATCAACTATCGATCGCCGATCAGGTGGCAAAAGCGTTTCTCGTTAAAAGTACTCGAGATTAGTTCATTTTCACACTCATCGTTACAGAGGAAGTCTTGACTTTTGCTTTGATGGTGATTCCTAAACAATTTTTCGTTAAAACTTTTTATTTAGTCTCTTCGCGTTTCTTAAAAGGTGCTTTTCCAAGAACCTGTTGTATGATTTTGGAACAAAATGAACTCGCACGTGGAGAGAAAAAACAATAAAATGTATAATCATTCGAATTATGCAGCGATTATTTCTCTAGAGCATATAAAATATGATTAATAAAAACAAAACGACATATAAACAAACTTGTCGATGAATTCAGAAGTTAATGGGTTTCCGCAAATAATGACGTTTTCAAGAGAAAAATGTTTGGTTTTTATTTTATCTTTGTGTCCTAGATGACCGCTTAAGATTGGTGTCCGTTAGGGAAGGTTTTACTGTATAATTCGTTTCGTGTACTCTCTTAAGCAAAATGTTTAATTTTCTTCATAGAAATTCTGTCTAAGATGATAATGGATCTACAGTATAACGAATGATAAGCATTTGTTTGCATTCAAAGTTGCTCATTATCACAAAAACTTTCAAAAATGTGGAGGTGCAACATTATCATTATAAATCATTTCAAATATCAAATCGAAAATATATTTACAAAAGTTAATTGCTTTTCTTTTCCATCGAATTAGAAGAATCATAAGTCAACATTTCGAATTCGTTATCGTCATATTTTGAATTTGAGTTTTTTAAAGCTTTTCCACCAAAATAACCGACCAAACTGCCGAGTGCGGCAGCGGCGACACCCACTTTCAAACCCGCGTACATACCAACAGGTCCTCCGATAATACCACCGCAAAATGCGCCCGTCATGGGTAGCATCGCTCTTTTTAGCGCAGCAGCCTGAGAATTGAAAAAATAATTTTTAATCAAAATCTTAAAATGTAAAAATTTATCTATCTGTAATAATTCTGAGACTTTTAACTAAATGAGAACTTCGGCAAGAATATTATAATAAAACCCTAACCTTTGATAAGCTTTGAACTCCTTCACCGACGCATTCAGCGGCATGATCAACATTGGCTTCAATATTATCAACATAAGTTTTTTGAGTCTAAAGAAAAAAAATTAAAATAAAAAATAAATAAAACGTTTTTTTACCGCAACGAAAGAAGCTAAAGTATTAACCATCGAATGAAGACTAGAAAGTTCATTAGTTAAGATGGTCCAAGCTTTTAAAATAGTTCGTTCAGTGTGAAGATTCCTTGTTTCGAGAATTTCTATTTGTTGCTGAGTATCACTGCTTTCATTAAAATCTAAACAATTATCTTCGACTTGCGGGCAAACATTGTCCTCTGTAAAAGATAATTCATCCACTTTCACTTCTTTATTTTCCTCGAAAAATATTTCGATCGCAGCGATTATTTGAGTACGAATGGGAGCAATCTCTTTCTCCAATTGCTTTAAGTCCTCAGGAACCACTTGATGTTTTAATCTTTCCAATTCGGCGACCGAAAACTTCAGTTGCTTCACAGTAGTTGTCGCATTCACCTGTTCTTTATTGAAAAGTTCCCAATTTTTTTCGCTTTTAAACTAAAATAAAAAATGAAACATTAAAAAAAAGAGTTCAATAAACAAAAGAGAAACAAAGAAACCTTTTGCAGCTGCAAACTTTGTTTATGTAACAAATCGATATAAAGCGGAATTGTATATTGCACAATATTGCGAAGAGTCACTCGAATGCGACTTATCGGATATCGCTTTACGCTGGATTCCGGCGTTTGCCGTTGCTTTGTTTCGCCTTCAATCATTTTCTAAACACAAATTTTTTCAAACATTCGTTCGCTTCATTGTTTGTCTCAACTTTTCGTCTGTTATCATTTCTCACATGACTTTGGGACCGTGTATATATTATGTCTTTGTCTCGCATTGCTTTTGTTGCGTTTGAAAAAAAAATTAAATTTTCTCGAAATTTGTTGAATAACAATTTTCGAAAAACAGAGAGTCGGAAAAAATTAATGAAAGTCTTAACTTTTTATAATTACAAAAAGTTCAAAATGGTTTTGGATGCTTTTGTATTCATAAACATGTTTTAGAATTTTGTTTGGTTAATTATTGAATTTTCTGTGTCATATTTTTATGTTTAATTAAAATTTTTGAGCCGAGTCGAAACTCTTCTTCAAACTAATATAATCCCTCTTCTCAATCTGCTCAGAAAACAAGATAGTCGCATGAAATTTTGAAGCTAATAGTTTCACTTCTTTCTCTTTCTCTCTTTCTGTTAGCATAGTCAATCGATTTTACCTAAATTACAAGTAAATTTGATGAAAAACGAATTTCAAACGCTTTTGAATCGGAAAATTTCGATCGAAGAATAAAAGTGGTCGAATCAATAATCGAAACTGATGAAAGCACAAAAGATGGAGCGTAAAAGAGGCTTTTGAGAAAATACCGAAGAAAAAAAAGTTTCGCAATTGATGAATGAATGAGATTTGGGTTTTGCGTCACGAAGGATGAGTCGTTGACGTAAGCGTAAAAGCACCGTTTCTACGACTACGGAGCTCGTAATGACGTTAATAGATCCGTCACTGATCCATAGAGAATTGCAGCACGAGTTTTCGAGAGATTGCCAAAAGTTAAGACGGAGTTAGAGAGCGAGTGGTGCCAAAAAGTGAAAATCGCTATAAAAGAGATCGCTTCGTTCATCTAAAGCCTTTTTGAATATTTCTACGAAAATGAAAACTTATTTTTGTATTAAATTAAGAAACGAAAATCAAATGACAATCAGATTGTGAAATTGTTTCATGTGTTTATTTGTCTCTTATTTCAAAAAATCAAACAATGGGATATCATTATTACTATTATTCGAATTTAGAAATGACGGAAAAGCTTCAATGCATCCAATCACCGATTCGAGCGTCGATGACACTAGCATTTAAACTTCTTTGTCGTGCTTTTGAAATAAAGAATAAGCTCGTTGCTCATTTATTCACTATTTGGTGTTTTCTAACTAATTTCAAAAACAATTTCACACTTGTTTTCCGTGTTCAGAACAACATTATTCGGATTTTCATTTTCAATAAAGTTTTTCAATTCACTCGATTCGACTTCATTTCGGATAATCAATTTTTTATGCATTTTGTGTACAGTTTCGTGCTTTTATTTAGTGAACCACAATTTAATTTACTTTTGATTTTTCTCAAATGGTAAGTTATTTCATTTTGTTTTTCTCATTTTTTCGCTCTTCAAAAATATGAAATGAAAACTATTTTACGCTTTTTTTCGACTAAAACTTTTTATTCAAAAATTTCTGAGTTGTCGCCGAAAAAATTGCTCACTTCTTCGATTTTTCCCGAAAGCAAGCAAATTATGTAAATGGGAAAATCCTTCACAAGCATTATTGCGCCTTGTTTGTTTGTTTTTTCTCATTTCAATTGAAAAGAAAAAAAAACTTTCATAAAATCAAGAAAACGTTTACATCTTTTCAAGGAAGTTTTCTCACTTTCATCTTTGCTTTAAAAAAATTGAAAAATTGCATTGCATGACAACTTTTCGCCTTCTAATAGAATTCAATAAACGATTAAAGATGAGTTAAGATTTTTAGTTTTTATCCGCATTTCACGCAAATTTTTCGAATAGTAAATGTTTTTTTTTTCTGTAATTTTGCACCAAAACTTGTCGTCTTAAGAAATTTGAAGCAGTGAATTTAACGCAAAAATTTTTTTGACGATTTTTTTGATTAATTACTTGTACTTTAGTCGCCTAGCAGTGAAATTGGCATTTTGATATTTTAAAAAAGCTTGAAAAAAAGTTTGATACCAAAAAAGTTCGCTCAAAGTTTTATATATTCAATGTCAATACGCTTTATTACGTTTAAGTGTGGGTAAACTCGGAAACGAATATTTTTAGAACATCGAAACAAAATAACGTCACTCGGTGACGATTTTGCTCTATATTTTGAAACACTTTTCATCAACGACGTCAAGCGGTGCGTATAAGGGGCAGAAACAATGGTTGGCCCACGAATAAAAATGAAACTCGCGTTTAAATTACTAAGCGACGCAATTTTCAATGTCCTTTCTCTTGATTTTAAGTGACTAAGTTTCATATGACAAGCATACTAATTTTAATTTTAATTTCAAATCGGCTCATAGTTCTCTTTAATAATAGCGTAAAAATTTTTTATTAAAAATTTTCATTTTAAACAAAATGATTAAAAAAGAATAAGAAGAGTACAGGAGAATTCTCACTATAAAAACTTGCTCACATGCATTCTCTCCGCACTAAGATCTACGTTCACATAAAAAAAATTTTAAAATTTGAATAAAACAGTTAGAATACATTTCTGAAAACACCTTAAAAAATTTTCATTGGCATCGTTTTTTTAACAAAGCATATTTTTTATGCTAAATTTATTCGCTTCACTCAACATTTTTGATTAATCATTGATATGAAAACGTTTAAAAAGCTTTCATAAAAATATTTGATCAAAATTGGTGAAGCTATTCTTCCAACATCATTGAAAGCAAAAATTTTAGTCAGGGTTTACGTATAAAATTTTTACTAGAAAAAAACTTATCAAGCGTATTATTCGTATTAAATCACTATTTAAGGCTTCATTTAACATTCAAATAAGATTTCAATAAAATTGTGTTAAAAAAATTATAAGAACTTGCGAACAATTTGCTTATTAGTTTATAGTTTCAGGGCCAAAATAAACTGAGCCCTGTAAAAATCTTTCAAAATTTAGAATCAAGTTCAATTTTTATCAATCATTTCATCTTGTTTAAGAAATTTTTGCTATTTTTTCAATTTTCTTAATTTTAATTTTATATTTAAAACATGTTTTTACTTATTTACTTAACTTGCAACACTTTTTGACAACTTGAAAAAAACTTTTCATAATTTTTTGTCTTACTATAACAACATGTCACTTAACTCAATTTGTCATTCTGCTTTTACTTTTTTAAATTGATAATTTTTCTTTTGATTATGATTAACATTGAATATCAATTATTAGTCTCATATTTACATTATTTACTCCATCATTAATATAATCTCTTAGACACGCGTTTTTGCTATGAAACGTTGCCGTTTTCAGCCGAATTTCAATTCAAAATTTTTGATTTTTTTTTAAATCTAATTTTACTTTAAAAAAGCGAGTTTTACATTTTCTTTATTAATGCATATACGCAAGAGATGATGCGATCTGTAAAATGAGATATTACGCAACGAATTGAATGATTTATTTTAAAACAGTTTTTAAGGTTTCGATCAATGCATTTACTGTTTTTATACCATCAAAAACTTCGAATTTTCATTTTCATATTGTCAATTTATTTCGCTGATAGCAAACTGAGTACATATTTGAAAATTTTTAAATAACTTCATACTTTTCAACTTTACAAAATTTTCGAAGAACTCATATTTTATTACTCTAATGCGCTACTTTATGCTTTCGATAAATAGTAAAATTTTTCTTAAATTTGAAAAAAAGATTTTAAGCATAGAAAGAAAAAATAATTTTGCTTCTCTTTGCTGGTTTGGCATTTTTCTTCTTTTCTCACTCACAATTAGTTTAGTTCATCATTCAATAAATAGATGAGAAAATGACTTTTTGGCCAGCACTGTGCATCCACAGTGATTTATCGGATTAAAATGATATTTTCTATAATTTTATCGTTAACATTAATGCAAAATTTAAGTTTTAAATGCATTGATAAACATGGAACCGTGGACAACTCTACATCGAATGTCAATTTAATATCATTGACTTAGAAAAATCAAATGGCAATCTTTTCGTAAAGATGCATTAAGAATTCAAAGTTTTAAGAAGTGAAGATAGCAAATAAATTTATCAAAATCTTGAAAAACTTTTATTTCAATGCAGCATCTTGCTTTTTTTAAGCATATCTAAAAAATTTCAATAAAGTTAAAATATATTTCTAAGAATTTCTAACAGTGTTAAAGAAAGAGATAAAATTTCTAAGAACATTAAATTTGAAAGATGAAAATAATGAATTGACGGGTTTTTTCTGTGTCGAAAAAATTGGCGAGAGCCAAGAAATTTCGGTGGAAAATTTTTCTCATATCAATAAAAATTTTGGTGTCAAAATGTTTTCGAGCGCCTACAAGCTTTCCAGTTGCAGAGAAAGCGTCTCAATTGATAAGACTTTGCAATGTAACGAATATAAATTTGCATTTTTTGCGTTTGCTTAATCAAGTAAATTTTTTAGATATGCTTAAAAAAGCAAGACGCGTTTGTATAAAAGTTTTTCAAGCTTTCGATAAATTTATTTGCTCTCTTCACTTCTTAAGACTTTGAATTCTTAATGCATTTTTACGAAAAGATTGCCATTTGATTTTTCTAAGGCATAAGTTTAAATTAACATTCGATGCAGAGCTGTGCAGGGTCCAATGTATATCAAAAGAGTACTTAGGAAAACGCCGAGCAAGATCAGGGTATTGTCCAGGTAGTAAAGTGCCAAGCAAAAGTTTTGTTCCGTTCGTTTGCTGCGTGTTTTTTCGTGAATTAAACATTTCTTTTGCGACAGATATGTTTTCATTTATCGATTTTATTATGAAATTGATATGTTAACAAAAACAAAAAGATTAAAACTAGCGAAACTCACACACACAAACTCACAGTTGTTAATGAGCTCAATTTCGCTTTGAAATTATTAAACTGAATGTTTGCACTTGCACAAAAAAATTCGAAGCGGTTCTTAAAAAACTTAAATTACATAAAAAAATCGCAGAAAAAACTCGCGAGAATATAATAAGAAACGATTGAAATTGGTCTTAAAAAATTCGTCGGCTGAACTATTGCTTTCGGTGCAAATGTTAAAACTTTACAAAATTTAAAATAAATATAAAAAAAATTCAAAATCGAAAACACTTGATGTAAGATTGAATTTCAATCATATTCACCATGTTAAATCTTTTTTATTGTGGCTAAATAAAAAAGTTTCAGAAAATTTTAAACATTTTAGAAAAATTTTACGATTATTATTTTTATTAAGAGTGAAGTTGTCTTTATTTAGATGCATAAACGTTTTCTTTTTTGCAATTACACAAGTTTTTGAGTTTCCAAAAAGAAAATTTTGAAGTTTTTAAGCTTCCTTTTTAGTAAATAATTATGAATTCAAAAAAATAGTTAAAAATTTTTGATGATTGATATTTATTAAAACAGAATCAGCATTAAATCTTTTGATTTAATAAACTTAGTTTTTCAAAATTTAAACACGCATTTCAAAAGGACAAAACTTTTGCTCGGCACTATATAAATAGTAACAAATACAAAAGGCGTGACAAATTCAACATTTTGCTGGAGAACAAAAATCATTTTGAAAATTTTGGTTAAAATTACTAAATAAGCTAATCATTACTCAAAAGTTATTTTTCCGAAGTTAATAGAGTTAACAATTTTAGCAAAAAAATTGAATCAAGCAAAATATCCTGCGTCCCGTAAAAATCTAGAATAGCTTTAAATGATGATAACTCCCTAGAAATTGCTCAAATTTTTAAATTC
>NCKU01002245.1:0-20022 GCA_003675995.1 Dinothrombium tinctorium
GTGTGCGATCGGAGAACAGACGACTGAAGGCAGTCGAAGAGTGAAAGCGGCGCGAATTTCGAATAACATTCGAATTTCGATTCGCGCGCGATTAACGAAAAGAATTGCAAGCACAGTAGTTTAACTACAGTCGTTTACAAAAATATTTGCAAAAGTTACGTTACGGGACAGTTTGTGCCATCTATTGCCGAGCGATCGCATTACGAAATTACAGTTGTAAACTCAAAAATGAGTTTAATTGAGCTCATAGAACTCCTGCTGCCATCTATTTTCGAAAATAGTAAATGACGTGTTGGCTTATTGAGCCTCTGCTGCCATCTAATGTGGTAAGCATTCCAAACAAATTCCAAAACAACAAATTTCGTCACTTTAATTAAACAAATCTTTTATCTTAAGACTGTATTTTGGTTATGCGACTTATCGAAAACAAACGGAAGAGACAAACAAATTTTAAATAAATTCCTGTTTCGTCGAATTTGCCGCTCGCATTATTCTCATTCTCTATCATTCACTGCTGTTCCAAACTCGCCGTGATGTGGTAACACTTGTGGTAACTGTAAAAAAAAATGGTATTTGCAAACATAAACGCTCAGGCAAATGCAGAAAATTCTTGACTTATGAAGTTTCGAGAAACTTTTCCACCAAGATACCAAATGTGAGCGCACGAATAAAAGCGGTTCAAGTTTTTCTGGTGTTAGAAAGCTTCTACTATCGATATTTTGTTTGAAAGCATCAAATAATGGTTGTTTCGTGTCAACAGGTTATTGTGGATTTTACGAGTCGTACGAGTATGCAAGAAAAGCGAGTTAAAGTATTTATTCCAAACCCATTGCAGCCGTACGCTTAATTAATTTTTCGTATACAGAAGGCTCAAAAACTGAGTGTAAAACAACAAAGCGCAATTTCAATAAATGCATATTGTGCAATTCTGAAAGTTCTCTAAGCTAGAAAGCAACGGTGAAGAACACACGAATACCAAACTTCATTTTTTACACTTATTCGGACAATAAAGCGGCGATTTTGAATACATTGGACAGACAATGAGATGTTTCGGATTGACGAAGCGCACGAAAAGCGATATGAATCGAGTTCACATTTCGTCTTCTTTTGCAAACAGACTAATGGACCATTAGTAATGGTCAAAAGAAAAGTGAGGCGAACGGTGTGAAGACAAACGCAGATCAGATCGACAAACGCGAGCTCGCGTTCAAATCGCTCGCCTCGCGTTGCATCGCTGAGGCATCGTCTGTGGGCGGTGCTCAATCAGTCGAAGCAATTGGCGAACGCTCCCCGCTTTCTGGCGATCGAATGAAATGAAAATCGCGGCCGTTTTACCGGCGGCCGGTATCGGAGAGCGAATGTGCTCTTCGCTCCCGAAGCAGTATATCGAAGTGAACGGTACGCCGATTTTGTGTCACACTTTGAACTCGTTCTTAAAGTGAGTTTTAAAAACTTTTCGATTGACCGCATAATTCGCATTTCTTTTCGCAGTCTCGAGTTTGTCGATTTGATCGTTGTCGTTTCTTCGCCTGCCTACGAACAGTTTGTCAAAGATAAACTCTTCTCTTATTTCGACATTCGAAGACAGACCAAATTGGTTTCGGTCGCTGGAGGCGCGACGAGACATCGATCGATAGCTGCTGGTCTCGATTACTTCACAGACAGAGGTTTGTTTTTCAACATTAACAATGATTTGTTTAACTTTATTCTTTTTTGTTCTTCAGAAAAGCCGGAGATTGTGATTGTGAATGATGCTGTTCGACCCATTATTTGCAAAGATCTTTTAAAGAATCTGATTAAAGCTGCGAACGAATGCGGGGTATTAGTTAAATGCCACTTTTGATATTGTTTTGGTTCGCTTTTATTTTTGATTTTTATTAATTGCAATTAAATGTAGTTTAATTAATAAGAATATTTTTTAGGCTGCAGGACCTGTTTGCAATTTAACTTCAACTGTTATCAAACCATTGAATGGCTTTTTAGATCAAACTCTTGAAAGAAGCAAATACAAGAACAGCGAAATGCCTCAAGTGTTCAAATATACTGTATTAAGAGAAGCATATGACAAGGTGCCTTTATGAATCGATAGTATTTATTATCAAATTTTTTTTCTTAGTGCTCTGCATATGATTACGCACATGGCACTGAATGTTTAGATTTGGTACGAAAGTATACTAACGTCTCGATTCCGGTTATCGAAGCGAGCGCTTCTCATTTGTTCAAAGTTACGCACAAAAGAGATCTTTATGCCGTGGAAGGTCTTTTGAAAGGTTTTTATATTCTTCTTTCTTGCGTCTTTATTTGAAACAATTTTTTCCGTTACAGAATCTCAAATTGTTTTTGTTCTAACCATTGGTGGAGAACAGTTAACGCAACAAAATATCACCTCTGAGCTTCACAGTTGTATGCAATCAATGTTCAACGAAGTTTACTCACAATGTTCATCAAATTTTCGTTTCCAAGTTGATTTTAAAAGATGCCAAATTTTGATTTTTCTTCATTTTTGCGAGTCTTTCGATCAAATCAAAGAAGCGAGTAAACTGATATCGGACAGGAATATCAATATTGTTTACATTCTAATAATGAGCAACATATCAACGAATCATCAAATACGACAAGCATTTGATGAAATCGAAAACATCGTTTTTGTCTTATGCCAAAAACAAGTAATTGGGTTCTAAACATGTTTCATATAAAAACAGCCTTTTTTAATTTCAGGACTTCTCGGCGAAGCAACAAAATGTACTTGAATTGGTTAAATTTTTATCCTGGAATTTTTCAAATCCGATCAATAAACGAGCTTTTTTCGTTTAGTGTTTGTATAGCAATAAAATTATTAAAAATTTTCGTTGATTTATTATCAAATTTTAATGATTCGATGATTTGTAAAAACTGATATGTTTACCAAACTAAAGTTTAAAATTTTGAAAAGTTTGCTCAACGTAAAAATTTTCCAACATCATTTAGATTTAAAGTAGCGAACCTTTTTCAAATAATTTCTTTTAAGGAAAAGATGAATTGAATTCAATTTCAATTTTATCATTTTAATTTCATTTTCTTACTTCCTAATAATTTAAATTCAGAGTACATAAAATCTTTTGGAATCTTCCTCTACTTTTTTAAAAACCGAATCATCTCTAGTAAAGGTCACTTCTTTTCGCTAACTATATTCGCTAAAATATATTCTTGAACAGCAACGATTAGTGCAACTTAATAAAATTCATAATTTACTTTTTTCATTTTCTCGCTTCCATATTGAATTTCACTTTGCGTACGCGGCGTGCTTTGAAGACGATCCATTCGTTGAGTTAACGAAATGAAAGCGAATTGAGAAAAGGTGTTTTGAAAACTCAATTCGAGACAATAAACGTACGAAAATGAATTCGACGATTTTAGAAAATTATGCGAAGATAAAAGACCCCGAAAAGTTGGTCGATATTCTCCTAGACGAACAGCTGCATTTCTTCAAAGTTTTCGAGCAAGAAATCGGTGGAAATTCACGCGACAAAATCATTGCGATTTTGAAAATTTTCAAAGTGATTTTCGCGAAAATCATCGAAGTTTACGACGAGAAAAGCATCCAAATATTGACTCGAGTTTTTCACGCGAAGTACTTCAAGTCGGACGTTAGACAATATTTCAGCTTTTTGGAGGAAAACGTTAAGAACATTGTAAAGTCGGTTCACATCGATGCGTTGCAAGGCTACTTTTTCTATTTGCAAAATTTAGACAAAGTTCTATACAATGATTGCGAAGTTCGCTTATTTTTAGAAGACGAGTTCAAAGTGTTCGATTTGATTGTAAACACCATCAAAAGAAATACTGAGGACGAGTTTGAAATCGAACACCCGAAAGAGAGGCTCTGTCAGAAACCTATTAGCGGCGGAGACTTTGATCCTTATTGCGACAAGTATCAGTATAAATATTATTATCGTAATTTACCTATTTTTCCAACCACTGAAGACGTTCACAGAGGTGAAACTCCGAGATTACCAGAAAATATTATTTACGGTAGTTATGAAAATGTCGATCATTATTTACACACGCAATTCATGCTTTTACGTGAAATTTTGGTTAGACCTCTTCATGAGAGTGTTCAGAAGTTAATTTTAATGGTAAATAGTGAGCGGAAAGCAGATGAGAATAAGCCTCTTAAAGAATGTCTGACAAGACTTGAATACGATCAGAGCGTATTAGTTTATCACGACGTAAGTTTTGAAGGGGCAATGATGTCCAATTCTGGAATTATATTCACCATAAAATTTGATGCGAGTCCTTTGAAAAACATTGATTGGGTGGATTCAGCTCGACTTCTTCCCGGTTCAATTCTTTGTCTTTCTTCAGATTTGTTTAAAACACTATTTTTTGTTATTGTCGTAAATCGCGACGAAAAGAAAGTCAAGGAAGGTGAAATAGATGTTTTTCTTGTTCTTCGTTCAGAGTATGATGATAATGAGGAGCATTCGAAGGAAGAAGATTTTTTTATCGATTTTTTCACACTTGTAGATGGAAAAAAATATTTGGCCGTAGAGTCCGTAACTTATTTCGAGGCCTATCGCCATTCTTTACAATGTTTAAAAGATTTTAACTGGAAAATGAATTTTCCATTCAAAGATTATATTGTTGACGTTTCTATGAATATTAAATCGCCCAAATATTTAAAAAATGGTGCCAGATATGATCTTTCATGCTCTGCTCATGCTTTACATCGTAACAACAAAGATCCAGAAGAAAACATGATCAAAAGAATAATGCGTGCCTCTCAATTGAAAGATATCGACATTACCAGAAATTGTACCGAAATTCCGTGGGATTTAATGGATTTTGACCAATCTCAATTTGAAGCTTTTCACGCTGCATTGACACGAGAGTTTGTGGTTATTCAGGGACCACCTGGTTGTGGTAAAACATACACGGCATTAAGAATAGTTCAAGCACTTTTAGCGAATAGATTACACTGGTGCGGAACCGATGACCCAGAATATTCTTGCCCAATATTAATATTGAGTTATAAGAATCATGCGCTTGATCAATTTTTAGAAGGCATAACAAAATTTGTTTCTGACTTTGTCCACCAGAATCCGACGGATACCCGTAACTATAGATCAAGAAACGATCTTCAAAATGAAGCTTTGCAAAAAATTATTCGAGTTGGTGGTAATTGTAAAAGTTCTTTCATTAAAAGACTTACTCTTTTCGAAAGAAGGAAGGGTTTTGATTTTTCGAAAATTCCCAAGAAGGAACGTCAAGAATATTTTAAGTCTCGCAAAACTGTAGAAGAAAGTTTTGTAAGAATGACGAATCTAGGTATAAAATACAAAAGGATAAGAATGGGATATAAAATAGCAGGAAGAGAGATATATCGGTATATTAAAGAATTGGGTCCACAAGCTTTAAGTCAACTTGGCATAAATATTAATTATTCAGTAAATGATGAAGATGATAATCCGGAAGACGAAATATCAGAGGCAATAATGAAATGGTTAGGACTCGATGAGGTAGTCAATATTAAACACTACAAAAAAGTGAGTCTTGAGCTTATAAGACAAGAAATTCATAAAAATGATAAAACTGAACAAAAAAATGAGATAAAAGAAACTGATGATGCAACGGAGTCACAAATGACTGAAGAGGAAGAAGACATTGACGAAGCAGATGAAAGTGAGACACCGGCTACTAGACAATGGATGAAAGATAGACAAATCGATCCCGACGAATACAAGGTTGATCGTGAAATTGGTGTACTTGGATCTGAGCTTTTTGTCCAAGAAATTACGGATGAGATGGTTGCAAAATGTAAAGACGAAGAAAAACGCAAAGTTTTAGAAGCGGCTTTACTTGTGAAACGTAATGTTCAGAATGATGATCTTATGAGTGAAACAGAACTTGAAAAACTTAAAAATCTTAAATCTTTGGAACCAAAAAATCGATGGCGTCTATACCGTTATTGGATCGATAAGTTTTTCGATCACGTCAAAAAAGAATTTCGTTTGCTCAATGAGAAGATAGCAGTTTCACAGAAGGAATTGGCGCGTTCACGACAAACTCGAGACTTTCTTATTTGTAGAGAGGCATGGATTGTGGGAATGACAGTTACTGGTGCAGCTAAATACCGAAAACTGGTTGAACTTTTGAAGCCAAAGATTGTAATTGTCGAAGAAGCTGCTGAAATTCTTGAAGCACACATCGTGTCAATCTTAACAGAAAATACTCAACACCTTATTTTGATTGGAGATCACCAACAATTGAGACCCATTCCTGGGATTCAAGAACTAGCTACAATTCACAATATGGAAATATCATTGTTTGAGCGAATGGTTAAAAATGAAATGACATATTATCAATTACAAAATCAACATCGCATGCGACCTATTATTTCGAGTTTATTACGAAAAAACATTTACAATGTTTTAAACGATCACGAATCAGTAAAGAAATTTAAAAATTTACCTTTCACCTGTGGCACAAATCTTTTCTTTCTTAATCACAATAAATTGGAAGACAAACGAAGCTTCAGACATGGCTGCAGTTGTGCTAACTCCCACGAAGTTGAATTCGTTGTTGAACTAGCCCGTTATTTTGTGTCATGTGGAATAGACGCTAGTCAGATAACTATTTTGACCACGTATAATGCTCAGTTGGAGTTAATCAAGAAGAAGATTTTAAGTGAATATTGGGATATGTTTGTCAAAAGACTAGATATGGATCAAAAGAAGAATGGAGAAAAGCCAAAGTCTGAATTTAAAATGCGAATATCGACCGTCGATGGCTTTCAGGGCGAAGAAAATGACATAATACTGATTTCATTTGTTCGAAGCAACATAAGAGATGATATCGGTTTTCTGAAAATTTCGAACAGAGTTTGTGTAGCTCTTTCACGAGCGAGAAAAGGAATGTTTTGT
The DNA here is from genome assembly GCA_003675995.1 of Dinothrombium tinctorium. Lineage (NCBI taxonomy): Eukaryota > Metazoa > Arthropoda > Arachnida > Trombidiformes > Trombidiidae > Dinothrombium > Dinothrombium tinctorium. The sequence continues at coordinate 6,903 of NCKU01002245.1, forward strand.
ATCGGAAATTTCGAAAAAATGAGAAGCATCAGTGAACTTTGGCAAAATATTCTTGCGGTTGTTAAAGATCAAAACGCCATTGGCGATAAAATAAAACTTGGGTGCAAATGTAAATCAAAGGAGTTCGATGATCCGAAAAGATTGAAGATGTACAACGCAACACTACGAAAATGTAGCAAGTGCTTTACTGGAATCTAATTCAAACTTGCTTTATTTTTCGGTATGTTAAAAAACAATTGCTTTCCGTTTTCTTGTATTCACATTTAAGCGATTAAAGAGAATTTTTATGAATTCGAACCAAAACATAAGCACGTGACACATGTTTTATTCAGCTAAATAGCGTAGTCTTCGCAGAAACCATTGAGAATCGGAGCAGCAGGAATGCCTCGCCTAAAAAGACGGCATCTCTGTTGGTCTAAACGAAATCTTGCGTCATCTAAATTTGCTGTTTGGGGATTTGTCCAAAGTCTCTCGGCCACAGCCGATGCACGCGGCCTAATTGCGAAAATATGACATTTTTAGAAGCAAATTGAAACAACTTTGATCGCTTAATTTTGCGGGAAGATATCGAATCAAACAAAGCAACAACAAAATAAAAACAGTTTTAAACTAATTCTAGCATTGAAAAAGAACGAATCTATTTGTTAAGTAAAGAAGCATATTCATAGCAATTATCTCAATTATATCTTAATCAAGTTTGTTACAAAAAGAAGTGAATACTTACCATAATCGTGATATCAAATTAGTGCTATCGACAAACTCGGTCCATAAACAAGCTTCACCTCCTAGAACTAATTGCTTCTCTTCGTTGCTACCGTTGAAACTTCGAGGATTGCACTCGTAAAAGTTTTCCCAATCTTTTCCAGGATATGGATAATTAATGTAATTAAGGTACCAACAAGCTGAAACGACCATTCTGTAACCTAGCGACAAAATAAATTCTCATGTAAAGATCAAATAATTTAGCACATCGTAGATTAGAAAATAATTTGCTGTTCAACGTTTGAAAATCAATTTTCTTTGCACTGGCAATTGTTACCTTTTTTTGCAATGATCTCTGCAGACTCACGCCATTCACCAAGTTTTGAATCGAGGCGAGAATCTTTCCAAATTTGCACAATTGTATCATCGGCAGCCTAAGATAATCGATAAGGTGCGCTTTATAAAATACATAAATAATACCTGAACGCCATTGTCAATAGGATCTTGCCAGATCATATACTTGTAGCCGATATTTTTCATTATTTGCAACATTCTGCCCACGTAATACTGCTCAAGTTGACTGGTGTTTTGCATTTTATTCACTTTCATGAAGAATTGAATGTTCGGATTCGATTCCCAGCACTCGTAATACACTTCATCCATTCCTAAGTGAACATATTTCTCCGGAAATAAAATTTTCAACTCTTGAAATAAATTGCTCATAAACGTGTAAACATTCTCTTCGATTGGATTCAATGTCTCTGCTTCCGAAAAGTGCGGATACTTTGGAACATATGGAGTTGATGAATTATAGCCATAACAAGGTGTGAGTAATTCTGGATACGCTTTGCCAAACGATTTTGTATGACCAGGCGAATCGATCTCCGGCAGCACACGAATGCCTCGCAATCGAGCGTATTCAATGATTGATTTCACGTCAGTTTGAGAGTAAACTTGTTTTTCCGAATAAGCGCCGTATTTCGATAAATTTGGAAATGTTTTACTTTCGAAAGGAAACGATTGATCGTCGACCAAATGCCAGTGAAACACATTCATTTTGTTGAAAGCCATCGCGTCGAGATTTTGCTTCAATGTGCTAACTGGTATGAAATGCCTCGCCGTGTCGATCAGTATGCCGCGGTAACTGTACGCCGGCCAATCGTCGATCCGCGTTTCGTTTACTAAGTATGCTCTCGTTTTCTCATTTTGATAAACTAATTGGCTCAATGTTTCGAGCGCACGCAAAGCTCCCCAAACAGTGCGAGCTTCAATTACACCTTGCTTCACAGAGCTTATTTCTAATAGATAATATTCATCATCGCCTTGCTGAGGATACGCACAGCTTGTTTCGTTAACAAATACGTTCACCTGTAATAGTGTCGGCAGCAAAGGATTTTGCGTTCCATTTACATCGGCAAATATGAATTTCTCATAACGCTGTATAGCTGCTGTCAAAACATCGCAATCTTTTAAGTTGCTACTTATGCGAAAGTTGGACGAATTCAATGATAAAACTTTTTGCGATTGAATCCATCTTTGCGGTAAAGGCCACGGAGTGCCTGGTTTAGCTCTGCTTCCCTGCGTTGCGAATAAATCATTTAATTTGCTCATTAAAGCATCGCTTTTAATTAGAATTAACTTACTCGTAGCGGATGTCTGGGCTCGATATAAGTGATAAACGAGTTTACACCAGAGAAATGAAAGAGGAAAGCGACGGCGAAATAAAGTGAAAATTTAAAAAGCATCTTCAAGTATTTCATGGCTAACGATTTTTCAGCAAAATATTAAAAATGTCTCTGAACTTTTTTGAATGCGGTTGAAAAACCTGTTCGTTTCGCAAACAGTTTTCAATTTAAAAATTTTTTATCACAAACAACGCACACACGTCTGAGAATATAAATTTTTCGTGATCATCACAAGACAAATTTTTGTCGCTTCAATTTTTATCAATTCGTGACTTGAAACATTCGCTTAAATATGAAAACTTTTTGTTCTTTTCGCAAAAATTATTTTGAACAAATTTTGAACGAATCGCACGAAAAGCCGAATGTTGAGTTAAATATTCAAGGAAAATTGTTTTTTTGTTTATCAGGAAAGATTTCGAAACTCGAAAGAACTTTAATTTCAAGGTTTAACGCACTGAATTCGGCTAAACATTTTCGAGTTTTGACAACTACTGAACTTCAACTCTTCTCTCAAAATGTTTTTTCGATAAAAGTTAATTCAAATGCTTGTTTTATTGAGATTTAGAAAGCGATGAAATTTTTTTGTGCTTCTTAAGGTCGAATACTAAACGTTTACACCACTTTTTAAAAGTTTATTTTATCGAAATTATTTTATTCAAGTTTTATATATTCGTCACTTTTTTCAATTCTCTTTTTAGTTTTAAAACGAAGATTATATTTTAAGCAAACTATTTAGGGCGTCTCGAATGATTTGCTCAAAAAATATTCTGGGCGTCTTCTGTAGCAAAATTAATTTTTATATTTCAATTTTTTTTTAATTATTTTTTTTCACAGTAAAATAAGATCTCATTTCTTAAAATTATTTTTTATCTCCAACTTTCTACCAGTTTCACATCACATCACGTCAAACAAAGCGAACATTATCATTGATCGCAAAGAAAACGGAGAATTCTTAACTAAACGCATAAGAAAACGATTTTTTCACATCTACTAAAAATTGTCAAGTGTTTTCCTACAAAAAAATTTTATTCTGCTTTAAGTTTTTTATGCATCAAAGTTACTCGTAGCAAAATAATTTTTTTGGTGAATCGAGTTTTTAAGCTTAAGAAAACGATTTTTTTCGCAAATTTTATGCACAAAGATAAACTCGGAGACGAAACAATTTGATTCACACATCAAACGCATACGTGATTTAAAGTGTACCTACGAAGTCATAGACAAGAATCAAGTGTAAAAGGCAATGCGTGTTTCGCTTGAGTTTTATGTTTACAGGTTGCCAAAGTGAGAAACGAAACTCATGCTTTTATTAGCGAAGTGTTTGCAAACGAAACTATTCAATTGATTCATGAACTAATAAAGATTTTCTCTTTATGTTTTGCTAAGAAAATGATAATATTCAAGCTTATAAAAAACTCATCAGCGAGAAGCGATGCGAAGCGAAACTTCTTAATAATAAACGAAATCGTTTAATGCTCGTAATTTTCGCTCTTTCTTTAAAGTAACCAAAAATGTGTCATTTATAAAGCAAAAAAAGCTGCGAAAGACGTCGAATTTTTTGGATCGTGAAATCTTTTTTTTTCTTCAAAGTTCTACATTAAAGTCACGAACTAAGCAGAAAAGAATCGCAATATTTTCTTCTGATGTCGGCATATTTCTTTTCATGACATATAAATGCTTTTTCTCGTCAAAATGACATCGAGTTTGCTTAATTTGATCAAGGCAGAATCGAAGTGAGAGCAAGATCTTATTATCGATTGCCGTAGAGTATAACATTGCTCACTAATACATCTGCTTATAGAATTGAATTTGATTTTTCTCTTCTTTACATTTCGTTTATATCAGCATATACATTTTTAAAAACTTCATTAAATCAGTATGAGGCTATGATTAATAAAAAGAAAAGCGAAAAAAACGCTTTCTATGTTGAGATATGATAACCGCTTACAAAGAACCACTTGTTAAAATACAGAGAAAAGACGATAAAGCGTAACGGGAAGAGAAGCAGCACATAAATTAATCAGTAAAATAAAAAATGACTTGATTGATTAGTAAATTAGTAATTAAAATTATTCATTTATAGTACTTTAGTACTGTAAGAAATTAAAAACAAAAATTCAATTAACAGCTTCAAACAACAAATAAATAAACACCGAAAACGGGACACTGTGCCTAAAGCGAGACAAAAATTTTTAATGTCTTTAAGTGTTAGAGTGATGAAATTGATTTTAAATGAATAAAAGTAAAAGAAAATGTAAGTGATCAAAATTGTTTCTCATTTATTAAATTTTACCAGCTTTATCATTTTTTCTCCTGTCTATCGCATTATACTCAGTGGTGAAATAATTAAGTGAAAATTGACTTTTTAAAGTCAAGTATTGAAAACAACAATAATGAAACTTACTTGTTCGATCGCTGAATCTGCACATTTATGGTTTCAATATTTTCGCCATAAAATATGAATGATTATCAAATGAAATAAAATTCAAATTATTACTCGCGAATGAATGTTTAGCCTTTCACAAATTTTGCGTACCAAATGTGCAACTTCATTTCATTCTCATTTTTGATTCGGCTTATTAAAAACGTGTTTAAGCTAAATTTTGTCGAATCGCAAGTTTTATGATAAAAATGAAGCTAATTTACTTTGAAATAAATGCTTGATAAATAAGTGAATAAAGTTAAAAGTTAGTTTTAATATACGACAGTGTTGCTATACTTTGATTGTTATCGGAAATCACTAACGTCTTCTAATTTCCATCTTTCACATTCAGCCATCTAAAATATTATCGTTTTCTGCCTAAATTTTAATTTTGATGATTTTCTAAAGGAAATCATTATTCACAAGAGTTTATGTGTTAATCTAATTTTTTAAAACTTCGATCAAAACGAGAATTCTTATTCATTCGTTTTTGTTTACTCAATGGTTTCAAAGGAGGTTTATGAGTTCACAAATTGAGTACAAAATTTTTTTTAAAATTCTATAATAATACAGCGAAATTAAAGTAAAAAAGAACTAAACGAACTGTCAAATTTGTTAAATAAAAGTTTTTTTTATTTATTAAAAACTAATGTTTTACATTATACTAATTGATGCAATTTACATATTGCTATAATATTAGATCAGTTAAAATACTATGCAAGTTTCGAAAAAAAAAGTGAATGAAATTCACAATGTCTTCAACGATAATTTTAATTATTATCATTACATGGCTCTTTGTTGCGAAACAATTGGCTTCTTAATTTCATTATTTTGCAGTTGTTATTTTTTTGTCAGGTCAACGAATAAAATGTTTGGTATCACAGGGTAATTGTTAATTTTACTTCAACAACAAATTTTAATTTTCGAGAAATAAGTCAGACGTCAGAAACCAGCGAATAGCATTTTTGTTTTACATTTACATTTACTTTATATTTTCGATTGCATTTTAAATCGTTTTGCAAAATTCTGATTCATTTAGTCCATTATTCTCGTATATGCGTTTCGTGCGCGTTCAACAACCGAATTTTTCACTGCTTTTGAATAAACTCTGCCACTCAATTGAATTTGATTTTCTTTTTTTTTCGCCTTTGATTTGCTTCGAATCACTGGTGACAAATGCTTTTGTTACCGAGAAATGAACACATAATTGCATTTGATTGGAAATGTTAGTTTTGATTAGGCACCAAAGGATTTGAGTGAAGTGCACATTTCTCCTATCAATGAAAGCAACGAATTGTGTGAAATTCAATCATCGCGGCCGTCGATCGTAAAGTAAACTCACTTGATTTTGAGTTTTGTTAATAAACGGTTTCACATCCGGACTCATTGGCGAAGTTGCAGGACTTGGACATGGTGGTCGAGTGAGGAAATCACGTCCGCTGCAAATTCCGCGATAATTGCGAAGAGACGATTGACTGCGAAGTGATGAGAGACTTCTGAGCGAGCTTTGCGATCGAATAGATGAAAGACTTTGTCGACGCGAAGCTTTAATTGGAAAAGAAAAGAGGAAAAGTGAGTTATTGAAAGCAAAGCAATTGGCTGCACTGCGCTCGCATTTTCTATCAGCTTTCTTAAATGTTAATAATGAGCGAAAGAATATGAAACACGCTTAGTTAATTTCCTTCTAAGCCAATCACAGTTATTTGATGCTTTTGTTAGCTATTAAATAAAAAAAGTTTGCGAAAATTTTAATTGCGAATTTTTTTACTTCTTGACGATCGATTAAATTTAGCTTTCTTTTGAAGCGATAAAAAAATAATTTCTTCAAATGGTCATAAAATAACGTGCAAAGGTAATAAATTAATAAATGTACAAGATGAAACGATTCGAAATGATATATTAAAGAACTAAATACGTTTTCGTTGTATAACTGAATAAATAATTGAAATAAATGTGAAACGCGCTCGTATACACCACACGCACCAATTGTTATTAATTTAAATGAGATACGAACGCAGAAAAACTTTGCACATTATGAAAAAAAAAGTTCGCTAATTAAACATTTCTTTTCACTTACACTTTAATTTTAACCATTTGTATATTATAGATCGAAATTCGCTTCGCTTTAAATTAACTTTTAACGCGGCGTTAATTAAATCGTTTTTGTGCGGCGCGTTTGCGAGAAAGCGACCATTAAGTGCTTAAGTGAATATATTAATTAATAGAGAGAAGAAAAACACAATCGAGTCATTTAGAGACACATTTTCTAGCTGAAAATTGCATAAATATATTTGAGAAAAGTAACTAAATTCACGTAAAAAAAATTAATTTAATATTCAAATTCTAATCTGAATTTTGATTGAGCTGATCATGATATTCGATGATTTACGGCGTGTTTAATATTTAAATAATCCAGTTAGCAATTATTTTTGTAATGCTTCAATCGTTAATCTAACAAAATAAATAAGCAAAAAATATATTTATAACATCTAAACGTATCGCGCAAAGAGAAGCTTTTTTCTTCTCGGAGTAGTACTTTTACTCAATTTTCAAGCGAAAGTGTTTCATAATGAATGTCGGATGCAAAACTGCATACTTTTAAAAAGAAAAGAGTTGTCAAAGTTGTCATTATTTCAAACGAAAAGAATCAATTCCATTTACGCACAACTAATGCTTTCTAATCGATCACCTCTCAAGAATTTCTTCATTTACTACACATTCTACTCTTGTTTCTAAACATTAACACAGTGTATTCGTGTCGACGCTTCAATTAATTTAATTGAAAAAGAAAAAAATTCGCTGCTAACATTTGCAAGCACAATACACCTATTAACTCTATCGAGTTCGTATTTCATTTCCATTGTTCGAAAGCTTCCTCATTTATTTGTGATGATAATTTTCACAGTAAGCGAGAAATTTAAAATGATTTCAATTTCTAGCTAATATAAATTCGATTGAATTCGCATTAAATGCACGCGTGGGTGTCGTTTCGCGAATTAAGCGAATGAAACCAGCTGTCAAAAAATGCGAATTTGAAAGCAACGATTGATCAATAGAAAATTTATTTTAAGCTTATAGGCTGCTTTTAAAACTCGCCTATTTAATTAAAATTATTCACTAACAACTTTATGAATCACTTATTATCATAATAGCCAAGCAAAAAAAATGTTTCAAATCAAAACTTTCTTGAAATTTCATGGCCCATAAATTCTTTCATTTTCGATCTGTTAGATGCTTAAAACGTCTGCCTCATTTAAGATGGATCTATTCGTTTTGAATTTTTCACGAAGATAGAAATCTAAATTGAATTCTTCTCGAAAAAAAAATCTTCAATCAAACTCAATTTTCCATATACTTTCGCAAAGCATCTACCAAGTAAATGGCTCCTCTTTACAATTTGAAGCGTTAGATTCCTAAGATGCTATTTAATTTGAATGATAATTTTATACTTTAAACTTGAAACATTATCAAGTATTTTGCTTTCTCTTGTTATACTTTTTTCAATTATTTTAAGTTTGAAAGTTTATTGCTTCAAACTGAAAGCTGCTTAAATCGACACGTTTCGATGCATTACTCGCCTCTAATCAGTCGTGTCGCACATAAAAATGAAAAGAAGCTTCTTTCGTAAGACGCTGCTTAAGCGTTTACTGCCACAGTTTCATTTTTTATTTTCAAAATTATATACGAACAAGCGCGTAATTAAAGGAAATGAGAAATATGCAAAGTGTATTTTCGCAAGAATAAAAACGACAAAGTTTTTGAGGAGTTTGTTTTCGTTTTCAGTCGAAAAAAGAATGATTAGCGTCAGAAGACAATCGATAAAAATCGTCTAATGATAGGCGTCGTTATTTCTTAAACTTTGATTCGAGAGATGCTCAATTGGTTTAATTTAATCGTTTAAAACGTTTAAAAAAAAGATTTACAAAAATTTCACTTGTTAGATCTACTTTTAATCGTAACGATCTGCTTTTTTTGAAACAAAAAATTTTTCATGAAGTTAGCGATTCTCGTCTAAATTGGGATAAAGTCCAGTGATGGTCGACGAATAATCGTTATGAATGAATGGATGATTTCGGTTTCTTTTTCCTTGATTAAAATGTTGATAATTTGATTTTTCACATTGAAAGTGAAAGGCTACTTAGATTAATGGTCTCGTCATCGTTTTGTTTTAAAGCTCTTCGCTAAAATAAGTGAAAACAATGCGTAAATTACCTAAATTAGACGGTGGCGCAAGCATAGAAAAGCTTGGTCTTCGAGATGGAGGTAGAAATTCGTTGCTGACACTTTTGACACTCGAAGTTCTTGAAATTCTCGGTAGATTGGAAGTAAAATGATCTAAATGCGTTAAAATCACCGGAGGGGTTGGTGGAAAACAAGAACTTGGGTATCGCTCGCTGTTCATATAACGATGTCTATCACATCGATGATTAGAGTGTTTAGTATAATTACATCTTCCGAATACTTTGGCGAGTGCGAAGATGAATATGGCAAAAATAACAATTCCAACAGCGATGCTGAGCATTGTCATTAAATCAATATGAGCTGTTAACCAATAAATTCCTTTTCCTATAAAATAAATCAAAAAGGTTAACTGCCAATTCGGTGATTAATGACGTTTACAGACCGGGAACACATTCTGTTCCTCTCTGCTCGTCTAATTTCGGAAAGAAGCCTTGTTCACAACGACATTTGCCATCCTCAGGATGACATATTGCATTTTCATCGAAATATTTACACGATGCATCGTATTCGCAATTACGACCCAAACGTAAAGCTGACAAGAATGTTATGTTCATATAAATATCAAAATGTGAACGATATGAAATCGATTTTTTATTACCTTTCACGCAAATTCGGTTGTCTAAGTTAACTGGATATTCTTCTAGGCACTCGCACTGTTCTGAAGTTGTATTACAATAAACATGAAACAATATTGAGTCGCATTTTTCTTTACACGGTTCGCCGACAAAGAATCCAATTCCTGCTTGAATAAAGAGTAGCGGTGAATTATAAATCAAATTAATCAATTCTTCAAGGAAAGTTGATTAAAAAAAAAAACCAAACAGAACTCAAAACGAAAAGAATATGTTGCCAAAAAGCAAGAATTGAATGAGAAAAGTAACAGAAGTTGTCTCGAATGCGGAAAGAGAAGAGAAAGATACATGGAAAAGGAATGTGCACATTTAAGTATCGACATACCTCTGCCAAAAGCTCGGCCGATATTTTCAGTTTCTAGAACAAAAAAAGTGACCAAAATGTAAAAGCTCTTTCGAAGCGTTGAAAATATTTGCTATGCGCGCGAAGTTTGTTATTGCGTAAAAGTTTGCTAAGCAAAAATAATAAAAAAAAAGATGAAACAAATGTTTCGTCGAGCACGTTTCACAAACTGCATTAACTATTTCACAATCGCATTTACTCGCGAATTTACCATTGAAATTATATTTGCTCGCTTTTCTGATCAAAAAGAATTATGCTTTTGTATTTCTTTTCGTCTTGTACACTATAAACGAATTAACGATTTTCGCATTCAGTTTCTAGAGTGTCAAGAAGAAAGTTTGCATTCGAGTGAAATTGTAATCATAAAAGAAGTAAAATAAACAGAGTCTCTTTTTTCATTGTAAATATAGTCGTTTTGACATATGAAAGATCGATCGACTCGAGACAGTAATCGAAATCGAGAGAAACAAGACCAGAATGGTTTATGTTTAGCGATAAATGGGAGTGCTTGAAAAAAAGAAAATGTGTTCATATTGCGGCGCAAAATTGTTTTATTAAAATTTGATGGTGAATATCAACGCAGACATCGATAAACGATCAAAGCGAGCTTTTCATAAGCACGTCGATGAGCGATCAGACTTGAGCTCGAAATACATCCTCCGAGAAATTGAATCTGAAATTCCGCTTTGGAAAATTCAATCGATTAGCATTTGAAAATATCTTCAATGCCTCGATGTATTTGTGTTTTATAAACGAGAAGCAATTTTAACAAAAATTTTATTAGCTTTATTCTTGACAGGTCAATTAAAATATTTAATTTGAAGTAAAATCAAATTCAACGGTTTTAATTTGAAAATTTGACTTGTTTCGATTTAAATTGGCAAATTAGAGAGAAAAGTTTGAAATGCGATTTTTCTAAAATAAAATTTTTGCTAAATAAAATCATAAAAAAATTTTATTTAAAAAATGAAAAGTGACATATTTCAAAAACGTATTACCGTTAGAAACCGATTGAGATGATATATTTTGTGCAATAATAGCAAAAATGGCATTCATTTATCTCTCGCTCTCTCTCTTTCCCTCTGTCTTAATCTCGCTTCATCGCAAATTGCATCATTTTTTATGTTGTTTAAAAAAGTTACCGAAATTCGATATTTTTTTTCTCGAGAAAACGTTTTTTAAAATACAATCCTAGAATAAGCTGTTTTAGGGTTTTTCAAACATCTTTTTTGACACCAGACATAAATGGCGTCATTTCACTTTTATTTTTCTTTCTCTTCGAAATCGAAACAAGCATCGAGAGTGATTGAACGAATTGCTGCAATTGTGTCGAAAATAAATGTAAATTCAATAAAGTAAAATAAGTACGTTTGGCAAGAATATAGAGCAGAGATTACGCTTTTCGATCAATACTATCATCAATACAATGTACAATGTATGTGCGTATGTGGATTGTGTTGTTTTAAGCTTCTCGCTTTCAGAGGCGAATTATTCTTTCTTTTCTATTATTTTTCGTTGTGCTAAATTAAATTTCTAAAATTGCTGCTTTAATTTATAGGAATCACTTTTTCGTCGTCATCACATTTTTGAATTCAAACGCGAGTAGAGAAGTAATTTGAGTAATTTTATCTTCCTACTTCCTAGTCTAATAAGGCAAGTCTTTGTAAAATAACGCAAACTCAATTAATTTTCGTTTGACTTCAACTTCGCTTGATTATAAGCAAGTAAAATCTAAATTTTCATCTTATTTGAAGTTATTATCTTGTTACTTTAGCTAATGTTCTTCTTATTTTAGAATGCAAAGAATGCGAAGCAAAGTTTGAAGAATTGGACTTAGGTAATGTTGAATTATCCATAAATGTTGACTTGGGTAGAAAGTATAAATTAAAAAAAAGAGAAACAAAAATTAAAGTGTGAAAACTATTTGACAAATTGTTTAACTATAGAGCTCAAAAATTTTAAATTATCAAATGTTGTTAAAAAAATTGTTAAAATTTACACTCGTGGCCACATTATACGCTTTACTTTAAGCGAAAAAAAATCAAAATTTAATACAAGCGTTAGAAGTTAAGAGACACATCTTTTCGTGATTAATTCGATTACTGGAACACTATTTTCTGAAAGCATCATTGATGCTTCTTTTTTCGAATAAGCACTCAAACTTTATTGGAATGTCACCATCTATTCACTAGTCAACTCTATTGGTAACATGATATTTTCATCCGAAACAATGATTTAAGTCACACATTGAGAAAAGTAATTTTGTTTGAAACCGAATGCCAAAGAATGATAGAGTGAAAAATGTTCAAATTTCACAAGTGATTTTACCTTTCAACATCTAAATTTTAAATTCCCTAAACGGTTTCAAAATTTTAAATATTAAGAGGCACGTATTAAGCAAAATAAATTGAAACATTTTCACGTTTTATTTTAGAATTTTTTCTACATGTTCTTTGTGCTTACAGATATGATGAGCGATGAGATATTTACATTAATATTTCTTCTTTATTTCTTCTTATCTTCAAACAAAGTTAACTTTGTTAACAGAAACTAAAATTATTGATCCAAAATCATACACATCAAAAGAATCGAAGTTAAATGAAGTAAAATGATTGAAAAAAGGGTTTTGACATAGATTAACAAAATAAAAATTTTTTATTTAAAAATATAATTTGATTTACTTAGCAAATTTGCAATTGATTAATAATTTAATGCCATTTTGTATGATCAAATTGAGTTTTTTGGGACAGTTAACAATGAATCAGACTTTTGAGACATTTCTTTAGAATTTTGGTTTGATGGCATGCTTTCATATGTATCGATATAACGTAAATATGACAGAGTAAATGTTTTTTTCTTTAAAATTTTGTCACCAAAAATCACCAAATATGACAATATTTGAAATAACAAAAATCACGCCAAATGGCAAATTCTTAAGAATTCAATTAAGAATTTTATGAAGCTTATGAGATGCAATTATCGTTATATATTTAAAAGTTTTATTTAAAATTTATGATATTAAATTTAAATAGAAGTTTTAAACACTCAAGTAATCGAGAAAGGAACAGTGGCGCATTATGCAAAGTGTGGAATGTGC
>NCKU01002246.1:0-20019 GCA_003675995.1 Dinothrombium tinctorium
TTTTCAAAAAATTTCTCGTAGGTTCTACTTATCCCATAAAAGGATAATTTGCAGATTTGTTATAATCGAATTTTCCTTTATACATAAAATAATTTTCAACAATATAGACCCGTGGAACCCAAACCCAGATAACTACTTGCAAAATTTTGGCAATGACAACAATAGCAATGAAATATTGTTGAAATGAAAATAGATGGCAGACTAAAGCAGTTCGCAGCCGATTGGTCGAAAGTTTTTTCTCTTTTTTTTTGTCAATCCAAACATAAAAAAATGTCGAAATTCATAAGTAATTTAAATATTACTTTGATGTTTTAAAATATTAGCGTTATTATCAGAGAGAATCAAAAGCGGCTACCGAAGTAGTTGTCATAATCAAATGGTTGTTGAATTTAAATGAAATTATTTTATGGTATGCACGCTCTCCGCAGGGCGAGCGATATAGCCAATACTCGCGCGTAAACCTTTGAACTTTTGCAAACGTAGTCCAATCGTCACAATTTAAAAACTTGAAATTATCAATGCTTTGATTATCACTAGCGCACCAAATTTATGTGGTAAAATATGTGACATTACTTTTCATTTTAAGTGTGATTTTTAACAAAAATTATCTAAAGAAATGAATTATAATAGAGTGCAATGTAGATTGCCATTCTTCAACTGCAGTAAAATTTTCACCACAATATAAAGTCGCTATTATTCAAAATACCTATCGAGTGACTATAACTTCTTGAGGAAGTGGTAGATTAGTTTTTTCCCTAAATAATGCTTTTCATGAAGGTGATTTTAAAACAACTCTTTTCGATTCCGCCACCAGTCGATTCAAATTGATCTCTAATATATTCTCTAATACATCTATAATACTCAATGTGATTAGACATTAAAAAATTGTTTACACATTAGACACGCGATTAAAACCACATTAAATCGAAAATCAAAACTAACATTTAACAAAATTATCAAAAACTTATACATTAACAACTTACTATTAACCCTGAATCTTTGCTATTTATAACCAGTCGTGAATATTAAAGCAAAATTTATTTTTACAAACACTTGATGAACAATTGAATAGCATGAAATAAGTGTGAAAATTTAATTTTTTTATAAATCAATTCATTTTATTAAAAATTGAAAATAACAGTTTTTTCTAATTATGTGATTTTTAATGTCGCCTATTTACGTCGAATTTTTTATATTCTTCTCAACTCATTTCTATGATTTTTAAATTATGTGATCACATAAATTTGGTATCCTAATTATAACTGACTTTAATCACTTTGTTTTGTTTTCTAATAGTTCATTTAGTTTCGTTCTTTCGTGCAAGAGCAGCAAATAATCTCACATTTGTTTTTTACAACAAATAGCATTTAATTAAAAATTTTAAAAACTTTCACTTTTCTTTAAACAAATTGAAATTACAAATTAAGACAAAGAGCTTTTAAATCAATTGCTTAGAAAGAAAGATAAATGAAAATCATAAAGAAGTATTACATTAAAGAATTACAATGAAGAAGAGTAATTAAATTATTTACAACTTTTTGGCACACTCGAAGAATTCGCGACAATTTCGGATTATTATTTGCTTTTTTAGTCTAAAATCCGAAATTTGTTATTTATTTCAATTAAAAATTAAAGCATTTAACCTTAAATTTAATTTAAAACTAATTTTAAAAAAATCGAGAAAAGTTAATTAAAAAAGTAAAAAACTGAACTAATTAATTAAAACTAATTTCGCTAAACATAATGAGTAAGAGAGTATTGTTAAGAAATTTTTTAAGCTTTTTTGTTGATCAAGAGAGAAAGCGAGAAAAAAAGTTGAAAATAAAAAACGAAGCGAATAAAACTTTGTACAAAGTGAATCGAAACAATTCTACGGCTCCAATGTATTGCGTTTAAAGCATGCGTTTGGAATCGCTTCTCTTATCTCTTTGATATTCGCCACGTCCAGCCTGAGTCGGGCGATCTCGTCGTCGTAATTACGCATTCGTTGAGTTTGTTTCGCTTGTTCGCGCTTCAATATTTCTATTCTCCTATCGAGATCTGCTTCTCTCAATTCGTTTTCCGCTTCGTTCAGGCGCTTTTCTAAATCGTCGAGCACAGAAGAATCGATGTCATCCAAGTTTTCTGCAAAAAGAAAGCGACGAAATTAAATCTAATTTAAAATTTTTGAATTGTCGCTCAAACCTAATGCTTCGAGTATTTCATCAATCGTACTACTCGCGTTTTTGATCTTATTTGTCGCCGACTCCGCGCTTGATTTCGCTTGTCCAGCTCTTTCGAGCGCATCTTTAGCTTTGTTATCGTCATTTTCCGCCTGATCTTCATATTCTTTCATTCGTTCCGAAGTTCGCTCGATATTATTGGTTAAATCTTGCGCTTGATTTTTCAATCTTCCAGCTTTAGATTTGGTCGCAGCAGCTTCTTCTTGGATTCTTTTCGCATCTTGCGACGCTTTCTCAGCTATTTGCTGTGCTTCAATCGCAACATCGCGCGCTTCGACCGCATCCTTTAACGCACCTTGCAACGCGTTCTCAGCTTCCAGCGTTTTCTCTTCCGCCTCATCGATCAATTTACGAATATTGTCAACGTTTCTTAACGCTTCCATCGCTTTCGCTTTACTTTCTTGCACTCGTTTATCGAACTCTTTCAACGTGTGCAGTGTTTCGTTCGCCTTCTTTAGTGTTGCCTCACCAGAATCGACCGCTTCTTGCGCTCTTTGAAACGCTGCGTCAACATCAGCTAACAAACCATCGGTGATCTGCTGTTGTCGTTTTGCTTCTTCAAGCAAAGCGTTTGTATCGCTCAATTGAGTTTTGGTCACGTTCAATGTATCGCCGAATCGTTGTAAAATTTCATCAGCATCGCGTGCGATCTTCTTCGCTTGTTCGATCAAATCGAGTGCCTCTTGTTTCAACTTCTCAGCCTGTAAATCTGTAACTGTAATCGAATTTACTTTGGTGTAAATTTCGACCGCATCATTGAACGCTTTGTCAGCCACTCTCTTTGCTTCGTCGGCCATCTTTTTCGTACGTTGCAGCAGATCGTTTGCCTCTTCGAGTTGCTTGCGAAGACGCTCGATTTGTGCCCGATTCGATTCTTGCGTTTGAATCGCGTCTTTAGCTAATTCCTGCGCGTATCGCGAAGTGTTCAACGCGTCGTTGATAATCGTTTGAATGGTTTGCGCATCGCTTTCGTGCGTGTCCGCCAATGTTCGAGTTATTCTCGCGATCTCCGACATTCGTTCCGATTGTTGTCCGTACTTTTTCGATCTTTCTCTCGCTTTTTGCAGCGCGTACATTCCTTCGTTGTCTAAAAGTTTTCTCGCGTTCGACAACGCGTTACGCGCTCTTTCGACGAGTTCTTCCGCCGCCGTGATATTTTGCTTGCCATGGATGATTATCGTCTCGATCGGTTCCATTCGAGCTCTGACTTGGGCGGCGAGCTCACGAACTTTCTCTACTCTCATTTTTAAATCTTCGAGTTGACTGGTCAATGATCCGTCTGCACCTTGCGCACGTTTCGCATCTCTCAAAAGCGCTTCAACTTTTAGCATCTCGTCGCGCAATTGGTCCTCGAAATTCTTGTCTTGAACAACGTGAGGATTCCTTTCTATTTCATCTAAAAGTTGCATCAAATGACCGAGTTTTGATCGATGAGCGTTCACCGCGTCTTGTACTAAATTGTAACACGGCGGACATTCGATACAACCGGCCGACTTGTTGTACATATTCTCGCGACATCGCTCGCAATGTAATCCTTCGATGTTTTTTTGACACGGACACTGGCCGCGTTCATCACATTGAGCCGAGAGTGAGCCGATTCGGTCGCAATAACACGCTTGACAGCCTTTTGCCGAATACCCGTAATGTTCTGGCAAACATTGATCACATTTCAATCCGGTAACGCCGGCTTTGCATTTACATTGTCCGGTTCTTTCATCGCACGTTCTTCCTTCTGAACCGAGAGGATTGCAGTTGCAAGGCTCGCATCCGTTGCCACTCGCTAGATTCCAATAACCATCAACGCATTGATCGCACTGTCTTCCCATGACGTGATTTTTGCAATCGCATTGTCCAGAAAATTGATCGCAAAGAAACGATATCTCCATGCTGCGGCTGGTTATTTTCACCTCTGACGAAATTGTACCTCGCGGATGGCAACCGCACGATTTACAATTGCCTTTCGGCTGAGTCAAGGCATCTCCGTAAAATCCTGGCGCACATTTCTCGCAATGACTTCCGTAAGTGTTGTAAATACATTTCAAGCATTCGCCTGTAATCGAATCGCAATTTCCAATAGCGTTCGAGTCAACGTTTCCATTACAGTCGCACTGCCTACACGGCTGCGGAGGTCCGAATTTACCTTCAGGATCTCCGTAGTAGCCGTCCACACAAAGTTCACATTTAAAACCTACGCAAATGTTAATTTATTTTAAAAATAGTTTAAATAAATATTCATTAGTAAAATGAATGCATCGAACGTTATCCTGTACCTGTGTAACCTTCGGGACACTCGATACAAGCGACTCTCTTATCGTTGAGAACAACACAAGCCCCACCACCAGGACAATTGCACGGCTCACAATCGTTAGGTGTACCCTGAACCGCATTTCCGTAAAAACCCGAAGCGCATCTTTCACAATTATCACCGTCAGTGTTATGTTGGCAAATACACTTTCCTGTAAGTAACCGTCACCGCTTGTTATTGGTTATTGGGTTAAAAGTATTTTGTGTTTGTTGTCTAGTGTTTCACTTCTCTACAGGACTTTGTTAAAAAAAGTTAATTTTACTGTAATTTTACCAAAGAAAAAAGAAAAAAGATTTTACCAGTTTCAGCGTCACAGTCGTCTGCGTGTCCATTGCAATTGCATGGTACACAAGAAGCGAAACTTCCTCCGTTCGGAGGATCGCGTCTGAAGCCAGGCGCGCACGATTCACAGTATTGACCAACGTAACCAGTCGGACATTTGCAAGTTTCAACCCATGTGGCTTTTTGTCCGTACGGACTTTGCTGTATTGTCTCTAGTTTGACATCATCGAGATAACCTGTTCCCCGAGGATAGTAGTTTCCTCGAATTTCGATCGAGGTGATGTTTGAAAGGATGCCGATGAATTCTTTTGAAGTTAAACGCGGTGTCCAACCGTACGAGACGTCGTCGTGTAAACGAAATTTGAATATTTTCGGTTTACTCGAGGGAATTCCGTTGCCTTGACCGAATACCGGCTGCGAAATGGCTAAATCTGTCCCGCGAATGACCACATCATCGAACGCTGAGCGCACATTTTCGTCGCCAATTCTGAACGTGAAATACAAATGCTGATTGTAAGCTCCTCTCTGATCACCGCGGTATCGTTCAGGTGCGACGAAGTAAATCGTCTCGTCTCGCTCGGCTCTTACACTTAAAGTGCCCGTTAGCGGATTGTAAACTGTTTCGACCGTTCGACCGTCTCTTTCTTTCGCGGTCCATCTCTCGTCGTCGCGATTAAACGTTGATTCTATACTGTATTTAGAATAACCGGCGGTCGAGTAACAAACCGAAGAGTGTCCGAAGCAAAAGCACGGAAGACAGCCAAACTCATTGTCCGCTTGTAAATCGAAAAATCCCGGTTTGCAGGTATCACAACGTTGGCCCTCGACGTTAGGTTTACACCGACACCTTCCATATACTGGATCGCATTCGCCTTCTCCGACGCTACCGGCCAAATTGCATTCGCATGATCTGTTTTCATTGTTGATTGAGTATCGATTGAGTAAGAAGAGTAGAAACTGGTGACACTTACTTGCAACCGGAAACGGAGAAATCATAATGATTCGATTCGCAACGGTCGCATTTCTGACCAGTCACTCCTGGTTTGCAGGTACATTTGCCTTGACTATTGCATTGCAGACTTTCCGAACCTAAAAAATTCATATTTTTACCTCACAAAATCTTCGACCAAATTTAATATTCCTACCGATTTCATTACAATTGCATGCGATACAAATTCCTTGTGCGTTTTGATAGAAATTCGGTTTACATCTTTCACAATTCGGACCATCTGTGTTATCTCGACAATCTAAACAATGTCCACCGTGGCCTGTTCGCTCGTAAAGTTCTTTGTCGAAAAAACATCGATTAGATTTACCATTGCAGTTACAAGCTAGATGAAAAAAGAAAATTAAAATAAATATCAACAAAGATATGAAAAAAATTATCGATTGAAATAATTAAATTTAATTGAAAAAAAAAGTTTTACATATCCACTTGGAGCCGTCCCAAACTTCTAATTTTCCGTTTACGATACGAAAAGCTTCACTGCTAGCATTGTTCACATAGAAAATAGTGACGAGCAGTAGAACACTTGCGATAAAGTTCACAATCATAATCATAATAATTTATTGCAATTATTATTATTAAATGCCACACTTTACTTCGTAAAGTAAATTCACACTGTATTTAAACAGAAATATGAACTCATAATTCTTTTCAATATTATCTCACTAAAGAAACGAGCGAATGAATTTTCGCAGACAACATAAACCGAACGTAAAGACCGCACCTGTAAATTCAATTGCTTCTAACTTCGTTAAACTTAATCGTAAATTAAAAATTTTTAAGCTAACAATTAATCACGACGAATGAAAAGCTTGAAAACAATTGTTTCAATGAAAAAATTTAATTAGCGAAAACAATATCGATCGTCGTTTCTTTTCTAAGTTTTAAGTCTATCTAATAGCTTAATGCTTTAACAAAGTTGTCTGTGAATACCGTAAGTGGGCATAAAAAGAGAGAAGCTCGATGTTTGAAACAGGTTAAACACACATATACAAAACTATATTTTAAAAAAATATTTAAATGCTAAAATATATGTAATATGTGGGTTGTGTTTAAACTGCCCACAACTTTCTTTACTTCTTATTTCTTCAAAAACTTCTTTTCATTTTACATAATGATTGCGTCAATCTTTGAATATTTTGTTTAAAAGAGACAAAAAATAAATAAATAAATTATCGTCACTTTATGAAAAATAATTTTTTTCACCTTATCTTGTGTCTCAACTTTTGTCTCCCATGTCTTTACAATTTAAAACACAAAAATTTGATTTATGTGTGCAGAAAAAGAAGTTTCTCACTTGTCACATTGAATAAAATCGTTAACCTGAATTGTTTCTCATTCGCTTTTTGACACTATAATAAATTGTATTAATTTTCAATCAGTCTAAGCTTAATTAACTAGAATTAAGTATTTACAGGTGTTTCGTGTGGCAAATATTTTGTTTTATTCGCGAATTGAAATAACAAACGAAATAAAAACAAAAGCGTAGACAACATACGTTTGCATTCGTGAGCATCGTCTGGTGTAGCGACTGCCCAGTCTTGGTCCCAATAGAAATCGTCGCATTTCTCGCAATCAATACCAGCGGTATTGTGCTTACAATCGCATTTTAATCTACCGTAAGCATCGTCATTGTCTCGAGGTATGCATCGACTCGCGTGTCCGTTGCATTTGCATCTGTTATCAAATAAACAAAGAAGAAATTAATTTTCACTCAATCAACAAAGTATCGACAGCGAAAACGAAAAAATCAAAGAACAAACCTTCCACCGACGGCTAAATCAGAAATTGCGTAATAATACGAGCGTAATACGTTCGGGTCACGAAAGATTTCGTCGCCGAATGTGTTCAATCGATTCAAAACGATCCTAATTTTTGTCGCTGTAACAAATTTCTGTTGAACGAAGAAAATGCATAAAATTTTAATATCAACATAGACCATTGAAAATCTGCATAAATCTACATATTCAATGCATAGAAAAATGATACTCTCACTTACCTGTAGAACGGGACTGCGTTCGAAATAGTTTGCACTCGGCCGTCCTTCTAACGTGGTGAACACCGCTGTACCGTCGGTCAGTGGTGAGATCTCGCTGAACTCCGATGTACACAAAGCTCTGGTTTCGTCTTCTAACGGCGCTTCGGACGATTCGTTTACGCGATAAGTTTGTAAACAAGTGGAACTATAGTACTGAAACGGTACCCATTCGCTGTCTTCTCGCTCTTTCTTGTAAATAGCGAAACTTTGCGGTCGCGGCGAGTGAAACTTTAAACGAACGTACGTTATATCGAACGCTTTACCTGTTCAAGTGTAACGAAATGGATTACGATTAGACTTGAGATGAAAACTTAAAAGTTAGATTTTCTTACTTGCCCCTCGCTTTTTCGTTTCTCACTTCACTCGAAATGCGAATTTAAGTCTCTTTCGCATCTTTCGAGTGTGTCGGAGACGAAAAAGCGAAGTGAGAATGAGAGGAGAGAGAGAAAGAGAGAGAAAGATCGCGAGAGAGAACAGGAAAAACTGCTCCTTCGCTGTCCTCCAATGGATGCTGCTTCTGATTGCGCAAAACTCGAAGACTCGCGAGCATTGAAAATATTCGAAGAGTCCAATTAAAAAAGTTTCAAAACCATTATTTATGTGAAAAGTAATAATAATCTCTCTCTTTCTCTCCTCTCTCTTTCGCTTTTCTCTCTTTCGGCAAATTATTAGTAAATACTTTACTTCGAAAACAGAAAGTGAGAGAAAGAGGGAAAATCAATGGCGAGCAAACGAATGCTGCATCGCACGTAAAATAGCAACTGAAGCAATTTTTTTCTCGCTCATACATTTTTGAATAAATTACACTTCGACAGTACTACTACCTAACTGCAGATCTTTTTTCGCTCTCTACTACATTTCGCAATAAAAGCACTAAACTAAGAAAGAAAAGAGAGAGTAAAATATGTGACCTTTGCAGGGGCATTTTTCTCACTCAAAAACTTTTTTAAACGAAATATTTGTACTTGAGTTTTCTTCTCTTATTTGTATTTTTACTCATCTTCAGGGCTTAAAATTCTAGTCTCGTTTTCTTAATAAAAAAATTACCGTTTTCGTTTAACTAATATTTTGCTTAGAGTACTAAAAAATATCAACTAATGATGTAAAAATTAACGTTGCCTAATTACAATTTTTTTAGATAAAGCGACTAGAAAGTAATGATGCATTTATGCTAATTAGATTAAGAAAATTTGCGATTCATTTTTTCTTATTTACAAAAGTTTTTAAAAGAACATAAAGTAAAAAACTGATTTCGACACAAATTTCTTTTTAAAATTTTTCAATGGCCTTTCAAATCTGTTAAATTCAAAGAAAATTAATTTTTTCTCTCGCAAAAATGAGTTGATAGAAACTTGTTTGATCAGTAATTTAAAAATTATACGCATACATCGAAAAATTAAGCATTCAATTGCATGAAATGAGTTAATATAAAAAATAATCAAAGTTGAGAGAAAAATTTTTACAAACTACTTAGTAAAGACTAAAATAAAATTTACAGGGTGTACCGATTCGCAATTGTGTTTTCTCTTAATCACCAACTCAATTTTATGCGCCATTTCGATTGTATTAACAATTTGGCTCATTGCTATTATTATTGTTGTTGTTGTTTACAGAAAATAAAAATAAAAAATGTAAATGCGCGTTCGTGTATTTTGTTTGTATGCGTTGAGGGTGCGATCGAGCAAAAAGAAAGTAGCCAATAACCACGACCTATGCGTAATTATGAATCCAAGTAGAGTGAAAAACAAAAAATTCTCTTTCTCCGAAATACGTGCTCATCAATACAAATTTACTTTACCAACTCAGCAATTGTTTTCAAGTTGTGACTTAAAGTGTGTGTGACTTGCCATTTTAAATAAAGCTTTTAAAAAACAAATATTTTCACAAATGCTTTCATCGATTATAAAA
Organism: Dinothrombium tinctorium; assembly: GCA_003675995.1. Lineage (NCBI taxonomy): Eukaryota > Metazoa > Arthropoda > Arachnida > Trombidiformes > Trombidiidae > Dinothrombium > Dinothrombium tinctorium. The sequence continues at coordinate 9,762 of NCKU01002246.1, forward strand.
TTTGCTTGTTAGCGTTTTAAAATGACAGACTAACAGAGACAGTGAAAAAAGCATTGAAATCGACGAGCAACAAAAAATTTCTAAAAAGTTTGGCATATGTCTTAAAAAGCTCATCTACTCGAAAGTGTTCACCGCTTCCGTCATATTCCTAAGCGAAAGATGTCAAATTAAAACGAATACTGTGCGCTATCACAAAATAACATAGACATTTGTGTGAAAGCATAATTTCAAAACATTTCAAAAGAATGAATGAGAGAGAGAGAGAGAGAGAGAGGTGAAATGCAATTTGTTGTTCGTATGAAACATGAACACATTTACAAAGTATAGCAAAACATGCAATTTGCAATCGACTGTAATGAGATCAATCGCAAAGGTATGATGAGTTCAGTATATAAAGCGTATAAGTAAAGCATCGATAAGTGCAAATGCGGCGAATGCTTTTTCGCAACACAAGCAGAAAGAAATTTCTTCGAAAGGGGCTTCGCGCTGTTTTTAGCCATTGAGAATATACGACGACTTTTATTGCATCTTAAACCATTTTCGCTAAATACTATCGACACGATTTTTTTCTTTGAAACCGAAAAATTTATTGAAACATTCACCTAGCGCCAACATTCTACGTTTAGTTTTTTTTTTCTCTTTCTTTAAACATTGCGAGATAGCGAGATTTAGAAAATCACTTCACAAACGAGATGAGTAAAAGAGAATTTTCAACAGCTACAGCTTACCTAAATCCAATGTGATGTTCACTTCGTTCGGATATTGTATACCATCTAGCATTGTCTCACTTTGCCACCAGGTCAATGTGTTATTGTCGTTAAAATCGTTTAAATTTCTCGGCGGATGATCACCTTTTCTACAGATAAGACACGTCTTGTCCGGATTCGTGTTGCCCGTTTGCAAGCAATACGGCGTATCTTTTTGCTCACCGCACGTGTTCGTTGCTTCGATCGGACGCAAATATGCGGCATTTTCGAAATGCGGATAACAGCGTTGCGCTTTACCGTTTAAAATATCGTAACACGAAAATGTTTGATGTTGCTTCACGTCGTATTGTCGATTTCCGTTTCTTATATCAAAATTTATATTCCTATTGTAATTATAATCGTACCTGATCGACGATTGCTCAGCAGTTGTGTGTATTAAAACAAAAAATACAATTGAGAAACTCAACAAATTGAAAAGAGATAAATTAAAAGGAGAAGAAGAAGAAGTTGTCCGATTCGGACACCGGCGTTGGTGAACTATTCTAGCCGTTCGGCTACTCGCTAGAAATGTTCGCAAAGTAATGGCCATTCTGTTTTTTATTTTTGTATGTAAGAAGAAGAAACTAGAATTTCGCTAATTCGTATTTTTCGAGACACATTAAGGCACTTTCACCGACGAAGAAGGAGTGGTCAAGCAAAGCAATGAATGGTCAGCAAAGTAAATGAAACCTCGGGCTATATACTACTTTCTTCTTTCTAGTATTCGCGTATTCACACAAAACAAGCGTTTTGGAACCACACACAAACAAAGTTCTCCGTTTCGCTCCTTTTTTGCCCCTCAGAAAATTTTACCACGAAATTCCGCGTGAAGACAACAGCACTCAGTTTACACTAACTACCGCAGTTCGATTTGCTACAATCCAAACTCGCTTATTTTCAATTTTTAAAACTATTCGCAAAACAGTGAAATATCGAATGCGAAAAAGAAGAAAGTGTGCGTTCGTTTGTGTATGTGTGCATGTATGCGCTCTCGTTCGGCAATGCCTCCCGCATCCCGCGGACGACGCCCGAAATACTTACAAATGCCTATTGGTTAACGTATTTCGCTTTTGGTGCGAAAACAGTGTAAACTAATTTTCTTCTCCCTTCAACTCACTCGCACAACTAAAAACTTTTTGGTGAATGACAGGAAACTGTATATAATTACTGCACTCTTCGGATAAGAAGAATCCGCGACAAAAAGAAACGCGCGACTGTACTCCTAATTAGTTTTTCAGCTAAATTTAGAAACTTAAAAAGCCGCTTTTTTAAAATAAAGAAACTAACTTCGAAAAAATGAGTGTTTTCCAATGCAGTCTCGATTTATTTTAAATAATGTCTGTGAGATTTTCTAAACAAACTCGATAAGCCGACATTTATCGCTTGCTCGCCACTGGGCTTATTGAAAAATCTACACACATCGCAAACAGCCCTCTTCCTTCGTTCCCACATACCGTTAAGTCTGTGCGCCTGTGTTTGTTCTCTTTTTCTCTCTCTTTCTCTCTTTTTAAGTCAAAACGTATTAGCAAAATACACACGCACTCGCATATACATTCATATCTCGCTTGTTCGAGTTTTTCAATAGAAAACAGATTCGCCTTTTCTCAAAACGACACATATATTCGTGCTTATCAAGCGAGCAGAAACGCAAAACTAAGGCTTAATTGGCGATCGAAATGCAGCGGTTTTGTCGAGATAATCGAAATTAATTGGTATGCAACGGGTTTTCTTATAAGAAGGAAGTTCTCTTGTTTCAAATTTCTAGAGTGAGAGAGTAGAAAGTGAGAGAGAGGAGAGCAATTGAGCAAAAAATTATTTTTTCTCTGTTCTCAAAGATTCGTGTCACACTATTAAGCAAGCCATTTTGCAATATTGCGACACTATGCTACCCTTTCATCTTTCTTCACCACTAAAAGAGTATTTGAGAAAGAAGGCACAAAGATCGAGAGTTTCGAGACCATTGAATAGTTTTCAAACAAAATTTTTCTAAAGAAAATATTTTCACGCTTAATCCGAATTTGAACATTAACCTGTTGCGATACGCTTAAATTACAACAAATATATAAGCAGCATTATGCTTAATTTATAATTCGCTAAAAATAACTTCTCCATCTTTTGCTTCTCTCTTCAGCTCTTTCGATTCCTCTTTCCCTCAGCTTCACTTCATCTTCATTTCGAAACATGCACACGCAGACATAAAGTAATCTTTAGTCTCTGAATTGACTTTTTTCATTTGCTTTAAATCTAGCGAGAAAGGAAGCGATAAATTTTTTGCTTTGATAGTTAATCAATTCATAAATTTGAAAATTCATAAAACACAAGAATGAAGAAAGCAGTTTGTGAATTTTATTTTATTTTTTATAAAATGTACCATTTGTTATTATTTTTTTAATATTATCTAGACATGAATGCACAGTTCTTTGTTGTCTGCCATTTAATTACTTTTTGATTTTATTTCAAAACACTGCAAGATAAACACAGAGAGAATCGTGTCGATATTTTATCACACTAAAAAAGAGAAATAAAGATAGGCACTGTTGAAAAAAAAAGATTTATTTGCATTGTACGATTAAAACCAGACAAATAAAAACAAAACATTTTACAGTGTTTGACGTGTTAGAAACGAGGGAGCATTTTTTCTTAAACACCATTGAATACAACTGTTGCTTGTAAATATTGCCAAGAAAAAACAGTTAAGAATGTTGAATGCCAAATTCTAGGTTCAACGGACATCCACTCCCATTTCGTTTAAGGTTTGGACTTTAATTAGCCACGCTTTGAACGCCTTTAAACTCTCAGATAAGAAAGGGCAGATCGCGTTCTTCGCGTTCCATTTGTACGTGCGGTCTGAAATCGTATTCAAAATCGAATCCGTGCTCTAGAATTCGGTAATTTGATTTTTCCCAATCGAATATATTGCTAGCGTATAATAAAAGCAATACAGCAAAAATTTGATTAAAATTGCGCAAATCGGAGTAAACTTTACTTACCCTAGAGGATAAGGAAGAGGCAATATGAGGGGAAGATAAATTTTAGTACTTTTACCGAGTAATTTGGCGAAGAAATTCGCGAGTTTTAATTCTTTGAATGCTAACAATTTATGCGCATCGATCATGGTTATTAACAGCGTAATTTTAACGAATTGAGTGATTAAATTTTTAAAATACATCGCATTGAAGAAAAATTTAAACTTTTCTATTTTTAATTTTTTTTTATCTTTATTTTCTCAGAAAACACTTTCGAAACTCATTGCGATCGTTATAATTTGAATTTAAAGCAAGTGTCGAATCAATTTAAATGCGACGAAAAATTTTTAATCACATGATTTAAAATCAATTTTCGAGCGAACGATGATTTCAAACTTCTTCAAAGTAATTATTAAAGCATTAAATTAGGCTGTCAGCGTTTGAATAAATGTGTGAAAATCAAATCAGCTTTTGTATATTCAATTTATAATTAGATTTTGATTCAGAATAGTGCGGCGAAACATAAATTGGGCCGAATGACCCACAAAGCCATTCACTGTCAATAACAATTCGCGATACGCTTGTCAACTCTAAATTTTCATTTCAACGAAAAATGATTTGCGAATTCATTTTTTAAGCATAAACTAATAAATTATTAAACAATTCAGCGAAATCCAAAATCTAAATATTAACAATAAACAATTTTTATTGTGTCTTCAAAGTTTGCAAACAATCAAACAACAATCAGTTTAAAATCGCAATTGTCTTAAGAATTTAGTTTTAAACTATTTCTAAGAAATTGTTCAGAAAAGTTTTAAATTTTGTATTTTTTAACCCTTTACATACATTAAACTGAGTTGAATTGCTCGTTTAAAAAACTTGCGTCGCATTAATACAAAATCAGATGCAAAATAGAAAGCGGAGTAAAGAAAATGCAAAGAACTTGTTAGTTTCTCGAATTTAATTGATTAAAAATGCGAAAATATAAAAAAAATTAAAAATAATTAATGAGCGTAGAAAGCTTTAATTAAATGTATTTAACTATTCACTCTTCAAGAATGAATCTCTTCTCGGCGTAATTCGTTTCGAATCTTGTTTCATTAACGTCGGTATCAATTGTAAAGCTGCGTTCACGAATTTCTCTTTTATCTCGTAAGTAACTGCGTGCACAACACGTTTCGTCTCGTGCTCGTCTAGATAGAATAAATGCTGCACGCCGTTAAATGGCATTTGAATGTTCGCAGAAGAAAATAATGAATTTAATCGCTCGTAATACAATTTGTTCACCCATTCATCGTTTTCGCCATAAAAAGCGCTTATATAGTTTTGATAGCGATCGAAAGTTTCGAAGTCGATCTCATTTATCTGAAATTAAATGGAAAAAATATTGGATTAATTAACAAAATTAAGCTACAACTTGGGGTTCAATAAACTTGAGTTTTCTCACAGTGACATCTTATGTTTCATGCTATTAATTGTTGGTATGTTTATAACCAGTGTCAACAACGCTAAAACGTGTATTATAAGCTGAATACGTGATTTAAATTTAAATAATAGTAAAATTTTATTCCTGAAAAATTAAAAAGGTCATAATTTTAATTATTGTTTGATTCTCAGATTTTTTGTTTTAATGATAATTTTTTAACAAAAATTATTACGACTTTCTGGTGACAAAGATTCATGTAAAATGTTTTCTCCAGAAGTTAATTATTCAAGTCCGCAAAAGAAAAATTATCTGGAAACATTCCAGTCGATTAGAATTATGAGCAAAATTAATATTATTTTTAATTTTGTTTGTTTGTTCGTTCGTTTGTTCAAGATAAAAGTCGAACTTTTAAAAAATTAAACTTAAGTGAAGATAATCAATTTTAAGAATTGAGATTTTATGCCTTAATATGAAAAAATAAATGAAGGAAAGAAGCTCGAGGTGAAATAAATAATTTTTTAGATATCAAGAGAGTTTAAGGAAAAAAAATCTTATTCGACAACAGGTTAAACATTTAAACGTAAACAAGATTTACAAATTTATAATTACAAACCGAAGAAAAATAAGCAACAAATTCTGTGTATTTCAAATCGATTCACTATCTAAACGACAAGGACATTAGCAGTGAAAATCTAATTAAAATTCAAAACAAATTCTTCTTTTCTCTCTTCTTCTTTGTATCAAACATCATTGAAACTTGTTTTTCTTCAAATTTGAAAATTTATCGAGAAAATAAAAAATAAGAAATTAGAAAAAAAAAATTAAATAACATTCATCTCTTCGCTAAAATTTCTAATCATTTGAACTTACGCAATAATTTTTTTTATTGCCATTTCGCAAGTAAAAATCTTGAAGTAGGTACATTTTTTATTTTTAAACACTGTTTATTTCATATCTCAATTTAAGATCAGAAAAAAAACTTGTTGAAGAGCAAAAGAGAAGAAGAAAAGTTTTAAAAGCTCACCGTGTCGATCGACGAGGTAAATAGTTCGGTCACGGCATTTACGCACAGTGGATGCAAAAAATTACTCGCAGCATCCTGACAATGAACAGCTCTTCCAAAGCCATGAATTATCATCGAGATTATTATTCGCTGCAATGGTATCGCTACTTGATTGATTAAACCAGCCACAAACGGTATCATGTATTTGTATGTTGAAATTAAGTTTGAATATTTTATCGCACTTTTGCTTTGTTTAATGTGTTCGATAAGTGGAAAAAGTAATATCACTCTGGTAACCTGTAAATTTAATTTTCTTGTAAAAACTAACTTGATCGTATCGAAGTAAAATATTGCATCATTTTTAAATTTTCATTCAAATTGCACAAGTCACATGAATCTTTTTTTTTAAATTTCAGCGAATTTCAGTTTCGCAAATATTCTCTTGAACAACGAACACAAGCAATAAACAAATTAAATTAGTTAATATTTAAATATTAGCTTTGCAATAAAAATATTCAACCTGGAGGCTTGAAACAATGAATGTGACACATTCGATTAGAAATTCAAACAAATTACCCTTTATAAATAGTAAAGTTTTTGACTTTACTTAAACACTGAAATGAAAACTGCGTCGTTATTTTTGTATTTGATTTCATTTTGTAAACTTCAAGTTAGAAAAATAAAATTTTACAAAAAATCAGTGACATGTAATCGCTCGTAATCAAAATCTCTTAATTATTTTACTGCTACAAAGAAGTTAATTTAATTCAAAACACAAAAAAATCCCGATGACATTAATAACTTAAAGCGATAAAACTTTAAAATTATTGAGGATAAAATGTCGATTCACAGCTTGTGCATTTTAATTATACGTTCAAACTCAACAAAAATATATTGACGACAACATCGTGTTTTCTTATTTTTCCCGCGACTCAAGCTTACTGTTAAATTAGAGTTCATTCTCAGCATTTGTAAAGCGATCGCGGCACCGATGGAATGCGCGACAATAATTATCGGAACGCCTGTGGGTATAAAGTGATGAAGAAAAACCAGCTTATGATGCACCTGTCCCCAGAAGTTATGCATGAATTTAAAATCTGATCGCATGAAAAGAACGAGAAAGAGAGAAAAAAAATTGCAATGAAATTACACATGATTATTATTACCTTTTGATTTTACATTCGCTTGTTTAATGTCCAACGTTGGTCTACAATGATCACCGTGTGATATTCCCACAATCGGAAGCTTGAGCTCATTGTATAGGTGAATCATGAATGGTTTGTAATAAGTGATCGAACCTAAGAAGCTAGAAAATTCAATCATATTATTATTTTGTGTACCTTAAAATTAAACACAAATCGCGGTGAAAAGAAATGAATGATCATTAAAGTTCATTTACCCAGGTATCACAAATACGACACCTTCTTTTTTATTCGGATATAATGGAGTGAATTTCTCTTCGATTAACTTCTCGAAACCGATTTGAATATATTCAGTGACCATTTTATTGACTATAATTAAACTATTCTTTAAACTTTCTTCTCCATCTGGTAATTCTTGTCTTGTAAGCACTTGACTTTCAACTGTGCTTATCGATGTTTTATATGTCCGCATAGAAATTGAATCACGACGATCATCAATTTTATCATTTTCCGCCTTTTGTTCTTGCTTTTTAACATTGTTTTTACTTTTCTTTAAACTTTTTTCTTCATTCAATTTAATGCTGGAATCTTTTGTTTCTTCCGCCATTGTTCGTCTATTCTTTGGTTCTTAAAACATTATTACCAAAGCACGCGCGAAACTTTCGCTCGATTATTTTAAAAAAGGCGAAATTTAAGTTAAAGAACAATTTTTTCGGCGCCGGTATCGGCCTATTATGATATAAATAATAATGATTTTAAAAGTAAAAATTAATTTTTTATTATCAGTTTCTGGTTTCTGGTATCATTAGGTTTCAAAAACTGAACTTGCATTTCGACGTAATCAGCGATCGTTCCCCGAATTTGACTCGTTGACATAATCGAATTTGATGGGCGAAAAATCGAATCGACGCTCGCTTTGAATTCGAAACGAACGCCGACTTTTTAACGCAAACAAACGAAAGGAAAGAAAATCGACGAAAAGATGATTAACAGTTTGTTCATTATAAACAATTCGAGGTAAGCATCGATCGCAACGCTTTTATCAATTCATGCTATCGTTTTGTTGTGACAGCGATGTTTTTATGGAAAAACATTGGAAAAGCGTCGTTCACCGAAGTGTTTGCGATTACTTTTTTGACGCGCAGAAGAAATGCGTCTCGAAAAGCGACATTCCGCCGGTGATCGCCACACCGCATAATTACTTAATCACGGTTTACCGCAACAATCTTTACTTCGTTGCGGTCACCACCTCTGAAGTGCCTCCTCTGTTTGTGATCGAATTTCTTCACCGTGTTATCGATATATTCGACGATTATTTCGGCGATTGCAATGAATCATTGATCAAAGAGCATAGCGTTGTGGTTTACGAATTACTCGACGAAATGCTCGACAACGGTTATCCATTAGCCACCGAATCGAATATATTGAAAGAGTTAATTCGACCGCCGACCATTTTTCGCACGATTGCGAATACTGTTACCGGCAAATCAAAGTTTGTATAAAGAGTTCAAAAGTTCAAATCAATTTACTTATAATTTGTTTAAATTTTTCAGTGTGAGTGCAACTTTACCTTCGGGACAATTGTCGAATGTACCGTGGCGAAGAGCGGGTGTTAAATACACTAATAATGAAGCATATTTCGACGCGATCGAAGAAATAGACGCAATCATTGATAAAAGTGGTTCAGTAGTATCAGCCGAAATTCAGGGTTATGTAAGTTTTGTGAAAACTAATTCCAAATGCAATAAATTACTCTTTTATAGATCGATTGTTGTATAAAATTATCAGGAATGCCTGACCTTAGTCTGTCTTTTATCAATCCTCGTCTTTTTGATGATGTTAGTTTTCATCCGTGCGTTCGGTATAGAAGATGGGAGTCCGAACGAGTTCTTTCTTTTGTACCCCCAGACGGCAATTTTCGACTTATGTCATACCATATCGGAGCTCAAAATATAGTATCAATTCCAATTTACGTTCGCCATCATATATCATTCAAAGAGATCGGAGGCGGAAGAATGGAGCTGCAAATTGGTCCTAAGCAAACAATGGGAAAAACTGTAAGATGCTTTTTTACATATCAATTCGCGTAGAACGACTTTTGTTACTCACAGCTTGAAAACGTTTCGTTGGAAATAACAATGCCGAAAACAGTTTTAAATGTTAATTTAAACACAAGTCAAGGAAAGTACTCATTCGATCCTGTAACAAAATTACTCGTTTGGGAAGTTGGACGAGTAGAACCTGGTAAAGTGCCTCACGTGAAGGGCACGATTAATTTACAAAGTGGTGCACCGTTACCAGATTCAAATCCAACGATTCTCGTTAAATTCACAATCAATCAATTAGCGATTTCGGGCCTAAAAGTAAATCGATTAGATATGTACGGAGAGGTAATTATGATTGCACAGTTAAAAAATTTGGTTTATTTTGGCCATTCGATAATGATTATATCATACATGATCAGTGATTATTCGTTTTTCTCACTTATTTTAGAAATACAAGCCCTTCAAAGGCGTAAAGTATCTAACCAAGGCGGGCAATTTCCAAGTGCGAACTTAGTCGCTGCAACTCTTATTTGAAGGAGGAACCACTTCGCCGAGCCATTTGAGATAATCCGGGTTTCCATGTTGTATCTATTGTAATTCACATTTAAAAAATTAATAAACGACAAAGTATGCGTTTTTTAATAATCATTGTTAAGCCTCATAAAATAAAATTTCTTACCGCCGTTGTGATCACTTCGCAAACTTCATAAGGATGATTTTTCTTTACGAAAGCGATTAACTCATCTACGCGTGATGTTCTTGTCTTAATCATCATCAAAGCTTCGCTGTCGTTCTCGATTTTACCTTTCCACTCATAAATGGAAATCACCTTTGGCACAATATTAACGCAAGCGGCCAATTTGTTTTCGACTATTTGTCTTTGAAGAAGAAACTCAATGTAATTAACGATCGAAATTAATCGAGACTTAC
>NCKU01002247.1:0-20012 GCA_003675995.1 Dinothrombium tinctorium
AACTTTTTTGTTAGTTCATATGTAAACTTCAATGCTTTAAAGCGCATAAATCATGATTTGGCCGCTAATTACTAGCAAGTTTCGACTCAAGCATTAGAGACAAATCTGATTACAAGAACTTTTGAGAAAAGGCAATGCGTAAAGTTAAAATGAGTGCGATTTAAAGCGGAAAGCTAGGATTAGAAGTAAAGTAGCAATTAATTATGGAAAAGTTATGCGCTTTAAGCTCTTGTGTTGCTCTTCGCAAAACTTTTGTGTAATTCAAAAATTGTGCGTTTGAAAAAGCTCAATTTGAAAAATTGAAAAGCGCACACAAAGCAGCTTCCACTGCGATGTGTTTGTTGTAGAATGTTTTAGTATTTTGTAAGCCGAGTAATAAATGCGAGCTTATTGCCGAATGTCGTCGACTGTTAATGCATTCACTCAGTTTATATACAAGCGCGATCAGAATTCGTTCTTAAAGTCGTTTGCTTTCTTTTTGAACGCGAAAAGAAGCGAAACGAAGAAAAAAGAATTTTGAGAAAAGAAAAAAGAAAAGAAAAACAGAAGAAAGGAAGGCGAAAAGATGAAAAGACGTTTTGAAGCGAAAGCATCGTTTCATAAGCATAAGTATTCGAGAAAAAAACATATTCAGCCTAATGCAGAGCGAGTGGAGTGAGATAGAGAGCAGCGAACGCGTTGTGCGATGTTGGTGAGGAAAGAGGAGAAAGAAGAAAGATAGAGAAGAGAAAGGATGCCGAGAAATATGCGAGCAATAAGCAAATGTGCAAAATGTTGCATAGCTAAGTGAGGAATAAAGAAACGCTCGAATCTCTTTTCCTTATTCCGCTATTTCCATACACTTCCATCGAAAACTAATGCATTCCAATCGCGTAAAACTAATGAGCGATGCGAAGAATGTTGCTCGCTTCAGAGCGAAGAGGAATTTGCTTTTTCAAAAAATATCGAAGAAGCCAAGTTTTCTTAAACGTTGAATTAAAGAAGAGAGCGAGTAGAGAGAAGAGTAATGATTGCCTTAATTGAGACCAAACATAGCCGTTTTCGTACACGAATTTGCGGGCGAAAAACTTTCCTTTCTTCGTGTGTGTGTGTATACTACTTTTCGTGCGAAGCGTACGCGAAAAGCATATAAATTTGAAATAAACGCTATTGAAAAATGCGGCGAAAATCGCGATTACGATCTATAATTTAAACGCGCGCTCCTCTGCGGTTTCTTAGAAGCCAATTTTAGATTATAGCAAACAATTATGTTTATTACTGGCAATTATAACACGGCAATAAACCGGAAAAGAGCGTTTTCTCGTGCTTCGTGCGCTTAATTCGACCGACAAAATTCAATTGGCAAGAAAGAGAAAAGTTCGTGTGAATCTAAACTCACTTATAATGCTCGGTGAATGGCCAAAATTTTCTTCTCTTTCATTTCTTTCTCTCTCTTTTTTTAGCACACCGTTTATTAAATCTAAATGAAAAATGAATGCGAAATGCAACAAAAGACGCTTTCTCATTAATTTATCTTCAAGAATTAGGCAATTATAGAAATGTTGAAATGTGCGGTTGAGTATAAAGTTCACTTCTTCCTCTGCTTCCCTCTATTCATCAAATCTATTTCCTAGTGATTTTTTAAACTCTTTTTTTCGCTGAAAAATCATAAAACTTACAACTGAAGTTTAAAGAGAGGGAGAGAGAAAAATGTGTTAAATTTGCTAATGTAGGCGAGTTTTTCTCACACGCTTTTCTCGTTTGATATCTGGGAGATAAAAGGTTGAAATTAATGGTTTTAACTAATTCTTTTTCATAGAAAAAAATATGAAAGCTTAAAAAATTTATTAAAAAATTGAGAACTTTTTGTTTAATGGAACCACGAAGAACGAAACGAACAAAGCACAAAGCTTATGAAACGCACGCTTTGCTTTTTACATTCGAACGGATTTTGAAAATCTGATCGAAAAATCGAAAACATTTTGATATCCGAGAGAGCAGAAATTCGAATGCTTACATTCGCTTTAAATTCAATAAAAATAACATCGTTTTCTCGCTCTCCGCTCACGTTTTTCTTATCCGTTGAGTTTTAAATTTACGAAGAAGAGAGAGAAGCACGAAAAAAAAAGCAAAATAATGTGTTTAAAGTGATACGCCAAATTGAAAATCTATGTTCTTCACTGCGATGCTTCAAATTTAACGCGTCAAAATTTTTTGACAATTAAACTACGTTGAAAGCGAAACTTCAAAAAACTCACTCGCGTCTAATTCGCTCGACATTTAGAGCGAGCGAGAGCGAGTGAGAGAGAGTTTAAGTTTGCATCGATTTGAGCGAGAAACAGCGAGTAACAAAAAACAATTGTCAAGCTTATGTCTACTTGAATGCTTTGCCAAAATTAATCTTCGTAATCCAACGACAGACAAGTCTTTCGCTGCTCTCTTTTTTATTGCACAGTGTATAAAATTTTAACATTTGTCAACTTTGCAAAGCGATCCCAACACACAATTTTCGCGCATTTAGTCGAGTTTCACGTCGGAGATCTCAGTTGTCATCAATTTTTGAAACTCGAAGTTCGTTCGCTGTTTGTTTTTCATTTTAGTTTCAAGAAAATGCGAACAAATTCTCGACTAAATTGCGCAATTCAATCATTTTGCTCTTTCTTCAACTGCTGTACGATGTTTCGAGAGCGAAAATCTAATTAATTGAAGCTTTAAATCATCGCAAATAATTAAGTGAGAAAATTAACTTTTGCAGGAAACCATCTAAAGACATGTCGACAAAGGATGACATGTTGTACGGAAGCAATGGAAGATAAGCTCAGTTTACACAGCGCGGCCGAATTTAATTCACTGTTGAAGCAAGCAATCACGGAGCTCAGCGCTGGATTCGCGATTAGAACCGAAAAATTCGACGGTATGTTTGCTCGTGTTCGCACCATGTTCGTTTTCGTTTTTGATTGCATTTTCTATGCTCATTCGAAAATATTTCATTGATCGCGTTCGCAAAAATTAAATAAATAATGAGTTTCGCAAGCGAGCATTGAAACTCATTTTAGATTACTTCGCTAGCGAAATTCGTTTCATGCTTATTACATTACTGCTGCTCGTGTTTTATTTAAATTCCTCTCGAAATAAGATCAAATAGATTTTTCTAGGAATAGAATCCTAGATTTTTGCTCATCAAACTTAGAACATTTCGTTGATGAAAGAGCGGAGAAACATTCCGACTTAGTCGATAAATTCAGAAAAATTGTATTCAAAAGTCGAAAAAAATTTTGCTTTCTATCTGAAACTCAATCTGACACCGTTTCAAACGGCGATGATTAGTTACTGAATTTCAAGTAAATGGATAAGTGAAAAAACTCGCATTTACAATACGTTTTTGCAGAAATTGCAATACAAAGAAATGTCAGAGAGCCAATTCTTCACGGCGATTTATTGAATTTTAATACAGAGAAAAGCATGTTTTCGATGAAAATTCAATGTAAATTTTCTTCGACTTCTCTCTCTCTCTTCTCTCCATCTGCCTGTAAACTTTTTTTTTTTACTCGCACAAGATTACGAGTGAAGCTTTAACTTTTTTTGAAAAATTTCATTTTTATAAATCAGAGAAAGGAAGAAACTTTTGTAATAAATAGAAACTGTGCTCAAATCTCTGCTCGTTGTTTTCAGTGCTGAATTTCATCGAAAGCAGAATTTTCTCCAAAACTTTGCCCAATATTTTTCTCATCGATTTTTTGGACAATTTTAAAAAGTTGAGCGAGTGAGAAACGAACTAAATCAACATCAATTTTTTGCTTACAAGATTTTTTATTTTTTTCTTTACACTCTTCGCTTTTATTAACGCGAACAAACATATTGTGTGAGCTTTCGCACAGATGTAAGAAAAGAGAGAGCAGAGCGAAAACTTAATCCTCGATATTTTCTCTGCGCTCAGCAAAAACGCTTGTCATCTTCAAAAGTTCGCGAAGCTTTCGAAAAGTATAAGCAATCTATGAATGACAATCATTGATCCAATTATATCGCCTCATTGTCAATTTCAACTGCATCTTTCTTCTTTTTTCGCGTTTGTTTTTGCTTTATTTACTCAGTTTTTATCGCATTCACTTTTATTTGGAGCTTGCGATCGGTCTGGTCGCAGCCGTGTTCTATCTACTTTCTTTTACCGAACATAAGAAATTGATATGATTACAATATGCTCTTGCTTATTTTTATTCTCAAGCTGAATAGCTTCGAAATCGAAATTGAAGAACTTCAAATGTGAAAAGAAGAGCGTTGTTCAATCGTCTAGCGCGAATAGATGAGAATACAAAGCATTAAAATGTTGTATGGTGTGCGAGTTAGTATTTAACGCTTCGCCAAGTGATTTACGCACCATTGATTTAATTACTTCTTAATTCAAATGTAAAGCAATTATTGAACCGAACATTAATCGTAATTACCGGCTTGAAGAAGTTTTGTTGCGCGCAAAACACTTTGAATTATAATGTTTCCCTCGCTTACAAACTTAATTACAAGCGAATGCGTGCACATCAAACTTCACTTCATTCAAATGCAAATGCTATGGTTTGACACTTGATAAAATCGCGAATTTTCGGCTAAATTATTTCAATGAAACGTTGCCGCAACTGAAGAAATTGACTGGAGAAGAGAGAGAGAGAGAGAGAGAGAGAGAGAACTCAAATGCTCACAACACGTAGAAAAATAATAAATTCAAAAGAATAAAGCCTAAGTAAATGGCGCTCGAGGAGAAAAAGTAGAGAGTGAGATTTGTTTGACGATCAATAATGAAGTAGAAATTTTGTCGATTTGAAGCTGAAGCTAAAGCTGGCGATGCTTTACTTTGAATTCAAATATTCAATAATGAATTGAAAAAAGTATTCTACCAACGAAAAGCGGATTTAAAACAACAGAGACGACATTCGTTTTTTTTTGGAAAAAGTAGAAGCGAAGTGAACAGCACAAATAGCGAGCGTAATGAATACAAATTCGTTAGATTCGAATAAAAATGAATTTCGACTCTCGGAATTAAATTCGAAACCGGCGAAAAAGCTTAATGACGAAACTAATAAAAGTGAAATTATTGATTTTACTGCTATGGATTATGTTTCACCAAATTCTTTTTCGGTGACGGCGAAATCTTATTCAATTACGAAATAAGCTTTTTCTTATTTGTTTGTCTTCGGCGATTCTCTTTCAAAAAATACTTTGTTAACAATTTTTGAACACAGCTTACGTATTTTCATTCTTCTCAAGTTTTAAATAATTCAAAATAATTTTCGAACTCGCAGCTATTTTAAAAAACAGCAAAGATTTCATTTCAATAATCACATTTTTCATATAGTTAAACTTTGCTTCAAAAGCAGCGAAAATCAATTTACAAATTAACATGTTACAAATAAATTCTCATCTAGCATAACAACAAATGATAATTTCAAACAATGACAAAACGAAAAACTTAATTTTAAAATTAAAACTGCGAAATAGAACTTCTTTTAATATTTGAGTTTCAAAAAGAATGATGAGAATTTATTGTGACCAAATAATTTTTATCGATTTTCACAAACAATTCAAAAAATAGGAAGAAAGTGATTTAGTAGGTAATTCTGAAGGGTCCAAATGCTTCAAATGTTTGTTGTTTTTATGATAACGCAATTACATTCTAACATTATGATCAAAATGTCTTGTTATTTCCATTTCTTTTTTTATGGCTTCATTTTTTAATTAACTTAAGTTTGGGATAGCCTCGTTTCGCACGTATCATTTAGATAATAAAATTCAAGTGAGCAGTCGAGATTTACTCTGATTTCGTGCGCTGGCAAAGCAAGCGCACATTATGAAATCAATGCATGTTTTCTCTACCCGAGCTTTCATATCGACATTAATGGCTTAAAGTGCTTTCTGACCATTCATCTTCTTTGCTACTTTTGCTCGCGAAAAAAGAGAGAATTTCGTCCGTCTTCATCTCCTTTTTCTAACGTGACCACATGCATTTTATTCTTGTCAGTTTTTATTTTCACATTTTATATTCAACATGGCTTAATATTAGCGAGTGGAAGTGGCGCGATTTTATATAATCATGAGCGTCAAAAAACGCTAAAATTATTTTTTAGTTTCGAATTTTTCAGTCATAACCTATCGCGAACTTTGTAGTTGTGAATACCGAAAGTCGCTCAAACCGAAATTATTTTTCTTAATTTATCAGAATCAAGTTTTTAAACCAATAACAAAGTTTTACTTTTAAAAAAATGAGTAAATCTTCTCACTGAATGATTTTAAATAAATGTTCGTTTAAAAAACTCGAAACGCGATCATCATTCGTAAAAAGATGCGTGAACTATTCAATAAAAGCGTAAAGTGCAAATAAATTGCACGAAAATAAATTTATTATCAAATGAGTTGCAGAAACATTACCAAATTTTATTCAGGAGAAGTTAAAGAGAGAAATGAATAAAAATTTGAAGAACGAAACTTAAACAATAAATTGCTTAACAATAAGCGAAAAATTGCTCGATAATACGGAATAAACGTTAAATTAAAAATGTTCATAATAAACGTGTTTGAAAAGGTACAAAAATGAAAATATCCAAAGCGAAGTACTGTTTGCTTACAAAATTGCTATTCAGAGGCAAGGAGAAAGCAATGGGTAGGGCGGGAGAGTATAGACAGGTGGTGAAATATACTGAGTTGTATAAATAGGCCGAATAATTGGCAGATCGTAGTGTAGCAAAGGTCTTAAAAGGGGACGAGAACCGCACAACGAAATAGGAGCATGAAGATGATAATGGCCTCCTGCCAGTGCCAAAACAACGAAGGAGAGAAGAATGAATAATCTCTGAGAAGAAAGCGAATAAAGCATTGAGAAACAAAAAACTTTTCAAAATAATTTAAAAAACTTACTAAGGCAATCATTTTTTTTGTGCTAATAGAGTGAACGAAATCTGCTCTTTTTCCGAAATAAGAGAGACAAAAAAATTTTCACTTTTTATACCCGAAAATTCAAACCGCTTAAAATTCAAAACGACGCGCTTTAATTTTTTATCAACTTTTTTTTTGCAATTTGATAAATAAATGATTTTAAATCGAGCAATTCGAGTATAAAAAGCGGAATCAAAAAGTAAACACAGAGAGGAGAGTGCAAACTTTGATAATGATCATTTCTTGATTTCTAGCTCGAGAACATTTCGCTTTCAGTGCAGTACTCGGAACACCGAGAGTAAAAGGTGAACAAATCATTCAGCATTTAGATCAAAATTCAAACACAGAAAGCAGCAACAAATACGTGAAGAAATTTTTTAAATAGCCAAAAGATAAAAATTGTCGAATTTTAAATCACATTCTTTGATCTATTTAGCAGTTTATTTGCGATGAAATTATTAAGATGTAGTTTGATAGATTTGATAGTTACGACCCTATTTTATGTTGCTTTACTTTTGAAATCAAGATGCTTTACTTTTATTTTTACGATTTATAAAACGACGATTTTTGAGATTGGTAAAAAAAGTTGAACCGGAAAAGAATAAACAGATCAAATAATTTAAAACACGATTTTTTTCACTTCCGTGGTAATTCTTAACTCTTAGTAACCGTGTCCAACTATTTTTTACATTGCGTCTTGTGTAGCGACCAGAGAAGCGAAAGGAGAGAGAGTCAACAGTTAACAAATAGTCTCCTATTAGAATTCTTCTTCTGCACTAAAAATTGAATTCGCTTATTTCGTAGAAACTAAGATTTTTATTTCAAAATTGATCGCTAATCATTTTGAATAAATAATTTTGAAAATCTAATGATGTGAATGGAAAATTTCTACCAATGATTTGTTTCACAATGCTAAAAAGTACAGTTGTGGCCATCTTATCATAGCTATCTGTTATACATATTCAAAACTTAAATTTTAATGCATAAGATAACGCCTCAATGTGGGGACGATTGTATAGTTGGGCGAAAATAATAATTTACCGCGTGTTTTAGCGCATCGATTTAACTGCGAATATTTGGAAATAGCGAAATGAATGAAATGAAATCAATCGAATCTTAGACATTCTTGAAATCATTATTTGAACTTGAATTCCTTCATTTAAAACCGCTTATCAATTCAAAGAACACTTTCACATCACTTAGCGATAAGACTAATTACATTCGACAAGAAGTGACGCACAAATTTTGTGAGCTAGACGATTGATACTCGCTTCATTGCTTTTCAAATCGTGTGTATGATATTCGCCTAAATTATTTGAAAAGAGGCGAGTATCGCATGCAAAGCATCCTCTTCGTTTTACACGATAAAACATAGTTTTGTGATTGTTTTTTAAATTTGAAAAGACACATCGTTTTTAACTTGAATGTGAAATGATACGTAAATTTTATAAATGCGACAAGCGTGAAATATTGCCGCCTTTATTTTTGCATCATACGAGAGTTATGCCTGAAACGCTAGTAGTAAAATGTAATTCATTCTAAACATTAAAAAGCGATGGAGAAAATGAAAGTTTGTTAATCACTGCACGAGCATATACGCTTTAACACTTTTCGCAATTCGCTTTCTCTCCGCAAAGTTACACACATATAATAAGTCGCTTATTTTTCGCTGAGTTTGTAACACACTGATTGCAAATGAGACCGCGTTAACATATGTTGCTTATACTGGCATTTTCATGCATCGATTGCTTGTCTGAGCGAAAATGCGCCGCAGTCCATTATTAGCATCCCGTGAGATGTGTGAGTGTGTGTGTGTATGTGTTCATCACTTGTGTCTTGCAATCACTCAGCCGCTATGCGAATTGAAGAACACTTTTTAGTAAAATAGCTTCGAGAAAGCTTTTTGCGGATGAAATGAATCTGTCAATTCGGAGAAAAATCCTAATTTCCGAAATGCGAGCAAAATGTCTACTTTATTTTACTTTCCATCACATCTTTTTCTGTTCAGATATCGAAATATTATGCAATTGCATACTTTCTCCGCTTTAAAACTACTATTTCCTAACTTCCAAAAGAGAGAAGCTCTACTCGTGAAACCTAAAACTGTCAAAAATAATGGAGCTTCTAGAAACATTAAATTAGGTACATTTTAAGTGAAAAGATTTTTTTAACGGAAAAAGAAAGAAAGAAAGAGAAAGTGAAATAGCGCTAGAAAGATTTCGTAAATCGATAAAAGAACGAAGAAAATGTTGAAAATTATATTTTGGCTCTACAAACCAATTACAACAAATACAGCAAGAGTAAAGTTTGGAGATCACTTTTTTGTTTGGGACCGACATTTTGCCGAGTAGTTGTTTCAAGATCTTTATTTTCATTGCTTTTATGCCGTTTATAATATTTCACTGCGAGCATAAGTTCAAAAAATTTTTTCGCTCATAAAACACGATGATAAATGACGCTTGTTTATGAATATTTTTGTTACCACAAATCAAACAGTTTTGTAGACATAGTTTATTCACACGAAACCGTTTATTTTAATTCTATTTCAAATTTTAAAAAAGTTACGAACGAGTTTTGAAAGGCAAAAATTGCAAATGAATGCGTGAGAATGCAAATTCTCGATTCTGCAATGAAGAGGTAGCGACAGAGAAGAAAAAGCAAAGCAAGCGCACGTACTCTTTGCATTAATCTCATGTGTGTGCTGTTATCAGAAAAAGTAAAAAAAATTTTGTGACTTTTTAACGATAAAAGAAAGCAGTATGCGAAATGCGGCAAGAAAGCGAAAACAAAGCAAGTGAAATGATGATAAGTTGACATTTTCGCTTAATGTGAAAAAAATTATATTTATCAACTTTTTTTGTCGCCATTTTCAAGTAAATAACTGATTTTGATTTTCTTCTTTCCATTGTGCGAAAATTTCTATTTCAAACACTTGAAAATGGTTTTTGTCGAACAAAAAAGTTTAATCGCCTATCGAGATCGTTATAAAAGAGCAGAAACAGTTTATCGTGCAGTGTTTGTATGAATAGCGTATATGGCTCAAGTTTGTTACACTCATCCATAGAGCAAGAAAACAAAGTGGAAGAAGAAGCGAAGGAAAGAGCAAAGAGAATAAAGTACGATACGCTTCAGCGAGCAGTCGATAACCCTTTTTTCGCAATTGAGTGGCAAAACACTTGCGAATTGCGCCAATTTTTTCGTCACAGCTAGCAGACACTGTGTGCTATGTGAACGCTGCTCAAGAACAAGAGTCTTACTGCGCTTCATTTAATTGCATTTTCTTTCTTCTCTTATTTTTTTATCTCACTCACTCGCTCTCTCTATTCACACTGTTATTTGTTTGAAAACAAAACTGATATTATTTCACTTAACAACGATCGGCGAGAGAGGAACTCTCTTCACTTTTTCATCACCGTTTCTCGTGAGTGATGAAGATAGTGAGCCATTTGGCAGAGGAAGAGGAGGAGAAGAGCGAGTGAATAAGCGAGAGAAGAGGGAACTAAAGCTTTCTTCATTCTTGAATTTCAAAACACGACTTTTTCATAAAATTCAAATTCACTTTTAAGCTATTAGATATAACTCAATTTCGAACAGCGAGTCTATCGAAATTCTCCATCTTTATGCTATTCAACTTATAAATATACGAGCAAAAAAATTTAGAATATATTTCATTTCATCTCTATATTCACAGAATTTTTACGCGAATTGCTGAAATTGTCGGAAGAAGAGCTAAATAAAACATTTCGCAAAACGTATGGCTTGCATTACGAGCAGAATGCGAATTTATTCTCGAGATTATACGCCGAATTGAAGCGATATCTCAACACGGGCAGCGTGAATTTAGACGCCACGTTCAACACATTCTTTCACAAATTATATCGTAAAATGTTTCAAGTGATAAATATTCAATACTCATTCGACGAGAAGTATCTACACTGTATCGATCGCTTGATGGATGTTATCAAGCCTTTCGGCGATATGCCTAACAAGCTGACCACCGAAATGAAGCTCGCTTTTTTCGCAACGCGCACCTTCTCACAATCATTGTCCATCGGAAGAAGCATCGTCGAAAACATTGCTGAAGTGAGTTTCTCTCTCTTTTTTTCGTAAATTACATTCATTTGTTTGTTTACACAATTAAACGCTAATTTGCGGAGCGAAAAAGATTTCGCTGTTGTCGAAAACAATAGAAATTAACAATTACAAAGCGTCTGATGTTTGTTTTGCGTCAAGAGAATTTTTCGTTAAGTATTCCGAGAAAGTTTTTAACGCAAATGCACCGTTTCCAATGCAAAGTTACTTCTGCATAACATCACGCGTTGCTTTCAAATGCGTTAAAATTAATTTTTAATTTTGCTATTACAATAAATAATTTTGGAATTTTGTGCGCATAGTTTGTCCATTATCTACGCTCACTTCCAAATCTTTTGTTTGCGTTTAAATTTTGCGTAAAACTAAAAATTTCAGTTAAACATCTATTAGATCTTTTTTCTAAAGTGTGAATTTTTTATTTTAAAATTTTAATATACTAGAGCATATTTTCGAAGTTGTGATATTCGTTCAGTTTTAAGCGAGAAAATTAAAATTGCATAAGAAAATAATCGAAAAACTGATTGAAAAAGCAGAAAAATTGAAAGTCGGTAAAACATTTAAGTCAAAAGAACAAAACAAAATAATTTCATTGATATATAATATCGAATTTTAGCATTAAATGTTCAACTGTAACTCGATATGCCTACGGCTTTGTAAATATCAAAATTAATTAAAACTTTATCGTCACAAGATTTTAGCTTTCTAAATTCGTTCATTTAAAGGCAAAAACAAGAAAATCACATCATTCGCAAAATCACAAATCCTCACACGAAATTTGATCCAAACCTGGTAGATTCTAATTTATGATTATTAGAAAGCTGGCCAAACAAAACAGGTAGCTTTCTGCTTTCGATGACTGCGCTGAACATATAAAACAGAAAAGTGAAAGCATGATGAATTCAGTAGAATTCGAGAATGAATATGCGTGCAATTCTTTCACATAAAGCTCGAATCAAAATTATTCAAACCATGTATTTACTTTTCACTATATGAACTTTATTCAAATAATCGACAAATTCACACTTTTCATCTGCTTTTTCGAAATCGGCAACATGCTGCCCGATTGCCAAATGTTAATACTCAATTATTACTGGAAGTGCTTCAAGATATAAGAGAAGCGAAGGCAAATAATTGACATAGAGAAAACAAACAAAATGCTCAATATGCAGTTAGGTTCGTAGCATCTTCCATATGTTATAAAACATAGTTTTAGTCAAACAAATGCGAAAAAGCAAATAAATGAAACACAGGAATTGACGAAAAGCGAAGAGAAAAAGCAAAGTGATTATTAATAAAGAGAACAAAGTAAAAGCTAGCATTCGAAGCAAAAATAAGCATCGCTCTCTCTCTCTCTCTCTCTTTCGTAGATTGGCCCTTCTGCCGAGTGCAGTCGATCGATAATGCAAATGACTTATTGTGCTCATTGTCAAGGATTAGCGAATCTAAAACCGTGTGCTAATTACTGTCTCAATGTAATGCGAAAATGTCTATTAAATCACAGAGAATTAGATAGTGAATGGAACGATTACGTTGAAGCAATTTTGCTGCTCACAAATCGATTGGAAACATCATTCAACATCGAATCAGTCGTGAATCCGCTCGCAATACGGATATCGGAGGCAATTATGGATTTTCAAGAGAATAGTTCGCTCATTTCTCAACGGGTACGTTTTTTAGATCAATGAATCGGTGATTATTTTTATAAGTATTGAATTGCAAAGAGACGGAAAAAGCACGTCTAACCGCTGCTCGGAAATCAGCAGAACGCAATGAACCCAATTATATAAATTTTCTTTGCTCTCTTCCATAAAAGCTATTCGTTTCTTGTGGTAAGCCGAGAATCGGAAAGAGACAACCGAAAGCGAGATTAACTAGTCTCGAGCAGTATAAATTTGTCCGAACGCAAGTGAGGCCGGCTACTGCGGCAGGCACGAATATAGATCGTTTAATGCAAGAAGTAAAGCGAAAGATAAAATTTTCGAAAGGATTCTGGCGAAATTTGCCGCAAACTTTATGCTTACGCAATCAAGTTTCGGGTGAAATTGTGCGCGAACTGGCGAAAGAATGCTGGAACGGTACCGACAAAGTGCGGTGAGCGCTTCTCATTCATAAATGCATTTTCGCTCGACTATTCAAGGCGAAATTAATTCCATTCACTATGCATTCATTGCAGTGAAGAAAGCAGCAACATTGCAGCGGGCATTGAAAGAAGCGTTTTTGAAAGCAGCGTTGAACTCGGTATGCAAAACGCGATCATCAGCCAACAAATTGCACAATTGCGAATTATTACGAGCAAACTGAGTAAAGCTTATAACGGAGAGATGGAAGAGCAAAAAGAGGACAGAGGTATGTGAGTGCGTTTTTTTTTTTGTTGTTGCTACACAAGAAATTTGCGATTCTAACAGATAATGAGCTAAAAAGAGTAGAAGGCTCTGGAAGCGGTTATATAGTGGATGATACATTGGAGCACTCTGAAGAAGCTGGAGATAAGGGCATTTATTTTAGTGAGTCCGAAATCACGACGAATGCGGTGATAAATCAAACTTTAAAAAGACTATTCGCGGAAAATAGTAAGAAAGGATTTTCTTGCATTGTCACTCATTCAATCTTAACTTCTCTGCTTTTACCATTCACTATTTTGTTCGTTATACAAAAGCAATATCTTTGATCAATGAGCGAACAAGAAATGCTTTCTACATTGTTTTCTGTACAAAACACGAGATTACATTTCGAGTATTTCGCGAAAATCACTTCGTTTTGTGTGATTTATTCGCATATTTGTCATTCCAATAGCTAAGTATTATGAAAAAAAGACTCATTCTCTTCTTTCTCTCTTCAACTGTCGATTGCTCTTTTGCCAGAGAAGTGCAGTAAACGATCATATCATAAGTACAATCATAAACTGATCGCATATATCTTAATGAAATAAAATAGGCGTTCACATCGATTTATTATTAAAACGCTTAGCAAAAAGAAATCATCTAACGACGCGACCAAATCGATAAAATGAGAATTTTGTGTAAATTTATATTTTGTAAGAACGAAATGAAAATATGCGTGCAGTCATTTCGTTTTATTGATTACTTACCTTGCTTGTTATTTATGTGAGCGATGTAATATAGCTTTAAAATTTTGTTATAAAAACCAATATTATGAATAAATAATGAATAATAAATCTAAATTTAATCTTCGCCATCAGATGAACTCGGTTCCGAAAGAGTCGCATTTTTCTTCGCTTTCGTTTTTGACTCGGTGGACACTTTTTTCAACGGACTTAGTACTTTTGAGGCTGCTTTGCCTCTATTTCTAGTCGCTTGGTTTTTAACTTTTTGTTTCAAACTTGATTTTGCTAGTGTTTTACTTTTCGATCTTGGGACTGAGCTTTTATTCGAACTTTCTGAACCTAATTTATCGAACGCTGACTGCAAACGTTTCGAAGTGGATATTTGCCCGCTATGCCGAGCTTCGCATTTAAAGTAATCACTAATTCTCATTTGAACCTGGCGAAAAAAGTGCAGTTAGTTAAATAGTTTGCTTTTAAATGCACTCATTACCTTTTTTTCGTTTAATCGTTTAATGACTGGAAGCAAAACTTCGTCCACTTTGCTTTTATTCCAACCAAATTTGCTCATCGCATAATGACGCAATAAATCAAGATCAGGAACACCCCATTTAAAAGACTCTAGAGTATCGTCGACTTTCGGATTCATGTAAGCATTGAACACTACTTTGTTGGGAAAACTTTCCTCGAGTGAAAATTTAATGAATTTGGCTCTTGTTTTATTTCCTGGTGACTTGTCTTTTCCCTGTTTTGAATCCCACCAACTTTTGAAATTTTCGAGCGGTTCCAAACCTTCTCCTTTGAACTCGCTCAATATTTCGACTGCAGTGACGGCGCCGATTCCTTCGATACCATCAGTATAATCACTTCCTGTTAGCATTGCGAGGCACACCATTGATTCGCGGTTGATTTTCAAATCTTTTTCAATATCTTTTAAATTATACACTTCTACGTATTTGCTTTGATTAAAAAAATTTTTGTACACTGTTTTTCCGCCGAACAACCATATATCACTATCATCTGTAATCGTGCCTTCAGTCAATTCTAAATTTTCCAGAGCAGCGCACTGCGCCTCTGCTTCCAATGGACTCCTTACAAAGGGTATACCAAATAGACGAAGTAGCTCTTGAGCTTCTATTATCATTTGATCAGAGACTGTAGCGGCATGTCTTTCCTGGCGACCAACTTCACGCTCGATTTCATATAATTGACGCTTAACTGATTGCGGGGAAGCTTTTGCTGCATCTCGAATTTTCGTAAATACTTCTGAATTTCTCTTTTCTGGGGTTTCTTTTACGGATTCAAATTGATGATTTTTACCTGAAGCACACTTTATAGGACTCTTAAATTCCGCTGCCTCATATTTTGAGGGAATATCACCATTATCAGTAAACTTTTCCTCTATCACTTGAGATTCGCCTTTTCTATCTTTTTTCTTTGATTCTTCACTCAATTCCGTGACCGAACTTTTCGGCTCAGGTGTTTTCACAATTTCTAGAGAATCATAAGAATCATTTGAAAGTACTTCAATTAATTCTTTTTCGATATCTTCATTTACTTTTTCGTCGGAAACAGCTTCAGTAGTTTCCTCAGAATTTATGGTTGACAAAGTTTCATCTGGAACATCAAAATCGGAGTCATGTGCAATATTAGCTTCGAGATCATTACATATTTGTGAGGTTTGTTGAAGCTTATTCATAGAATTTGAAAATTCAAGATATGAATCTGAATTTTGAATCTCAAATTCAGTTCTTTGTTTCTTATCGCTTTCAATATTGCGTTTAATAATTTTCGTTGCTTCGAGCGGAGAAAAATTGCCAGTTTTAGAAGCAGTCTTCAGAAAAGAGCTATTTTCATTTTTTATTGCTTCACTTTTACCGAAATCAAATTCTGTAACATCAGAAAACAAAGAATCACATTTTTTAAATGAGTTCAACACTTCAACACGCCCGGTGTTTTTTGAATCACTTTTCGAGACATTTTGACTTTTATCACAGTATATAATTCGTGTATTTTCATCTGACATCACTCTTTTGGATTCATATCTTATTCCAGAAGTTGCTGAGAAATCGAAAAGCTCTTCTGATTGCATTCTATCATTCATTTCTTCTTCAGCGACTTCAATGTTTTGTTGCAATTTCCGTTTATGCAATAAACGACTCATTTGGTAACTTGAAAATTCGTTCGATTCCGAAGGAAGAGCAGATATTTTTGCCCAACCTGTCTTCTGTTCTTTCAAATGTGTAAGTATTTCATGTCTTATTTCAGGAGGAAGTGATTTAAATGCTTCCGAATTAATATCAACTTGGTTTAAATTTTGCAAATGTGAAAATTGTGCGTTCACTTGTTTACAGAAACTCTCTGTTTGATCATCTACTTCATTGAATTCATTTTCATTTTCGAGCGCAGGCAATTCAAAAACATTATCATTCGAATGAATGCGATAAGTTGACAAAAGTTTAAGATTTGAATCATCCGATTCAGAGCCGAGAGATCGCTTGATTTGCGAACGCAAGAAAGTTTTCAGCGCTTTATGAGCGTTCTTCTCGCTATCTTCGAGTGATTTCAAGCGTCGCTTGTGACGAGTGGCAATCGTTTGCTTTTTCAAAACAGGCACACCGCCGTCGAACACAAAGATCGGCTTGATTTTATAAAAAAGCAATTTACAAATTCGATTGAACAGCCCTTTAATGTGGGCATTTTGAACGGGATGACCGTGCTTATCTCGTATACCTTTAATCGATTGATTCAACCAAATGCTAAAATCTTCAATTTTATGAAAGAACAAACGAGAAACGAGTGAAACACAGTGAAAAGAAACGAATGCATAATCACTTACCGACAGCGAGCACTTTGTTTTCGAGCGATTCTAAATTAATGGGTTTTCCGATGGGTTCCAACAATTGCCACAATCCTTTAACGCCCATTTCGAATAAAAGACGCGTTCGACTTTATTTTAACATTAGTTTCAAATCGCGAAATTCGCGAAAAAATAATTTAAAAGCATTAAAATAAAACTTTCAAAAACTGAAACTTCGAACGCTGGCTTTTAGGGATGCTTTGCTCATTACGCAACCACTTGTCAATTGAGCGCGTGCAGTGATCGCTGCTCGTAATTTTCTCTCTCTTTCGCGCATCCTTTCAAATCTCAAAACTCACTTTCGATCGATTCAAAAGCACGAATTCGCTTTAACTTTTTCGTTTATAATTCTTTCTGAAAGCGTAAACATTAATGGTGTTTATGTTTTTCCTCATATCTTTTATTATCATTTATGATTTCGCATTTCTATAGGTTTTGCGTTGAATGAAAGTTTTACAAACTTTTCAATTATAATGAAACAAAAATTGTAGAAAATATTTTTAGTTAGTAAGCCAAAAAATCAACTAATTTCAACATTTATTTGAAATAAATTACGTCAAAGCTAATTAAGATGTGAAATATCGTATTCTAATTTAACAAAACACAAAAAGCTAACGTAAGAGCGAAACAATGCTTTAAAACTATGGCGTACAGCATCAGATTGCAGTTAATTTTAATCATTCGTTGTTACTGTTTTGTTTTGCAGCGTAGATTATGTTCATAGCCGAAGATATCGAATAGCATAATCATCGCGCTTGATTACTAGCCTCTCGATAGAAAAACTCTGTAAATTTTGTAATTATTCTCTTCATTGATAATTATGATTGATTCAATCTTTCACGCACTCATCTATTCATAGCGAGCGGTTTTAATTCCCAACCTCGAACAGTGAAAGCGTTACGCTCACTTAAATTCTTAATTCATTATGAAACGAAACATCGCGAATAGTAAAGCGCAATTCTTTTTTTCTGGGCGAAACAGCGAATTCATTTTTAATACGCAATTGTAATTTATTTGAATGTCGAGAAAATAGGAAATGAAAAGATAGTATCACAGATAATGTTCGTGTTCGGCATAAAAATAAATATTAACAAAATTGTATAATTTATCAAAATCACTTTAAAGCTTGAATTTAACTTAACGCTATTATTATTAATTTTATTTGAATCGACTTTCGAAGAATAAACCACAATTTTTGGTTGCAGCGTTGAATGACTATCGATAATCGAAATTTTCGTCGTCGTCGAACTAAAGTAAATATCGTTTCCAATGTTCACCGAATCTTGTGAGATTACTTCTTCATTAGAATCGTGTCCACTGCCGGAACCACTTGCGTCGGAAAAGTCAGATTCAACTAATTTTCGAAACAAAGGTCAATAGTAAAAGCAGATTTCAAAAGCTCCTGTCAAACTCTTCGCGCTTATTCTCATGAAATTGTTTAAAACTGTAAATTATTGCAGAACATTTGATAGGAGCCGTTAAAAAATCGCTACAAACCTTCATCAAAATTATCGACTTCTAAACCATTGTAAGCGTAGTTTAGTTTTGACGAAATAATTCGCAATGACAATAGCTGCTGATTGATGACCACATTCGTCGCGTGTTTGCCGAGACGACTTTCACTTTTATGACCACTTTTCAGTGAATCTGACCTATGTTAAAATTATACGTGAGAATGCAACGAGCGATGCATTGTAAATATTCAAACTATGTCTCAATTTTCGCGAAAAGGGTGTAACTTACTGAGAAATATCGGTGCCATTCCAACAATTCAACGAGCCGTGCTTAATATTGGCACCGACGAGATGTGAATGCGAGCACATCGATTCTGGCAATTTGAGCCAAAAGTCTTTCGTTCGTTTTATTTTGCGTTTCACGTCTTGCAAAAGTCTGTCAAATTTCGTGCCCAAGGCCGCCACTGGTCTTGACTCAAAAGTTGCATAGTTAAAATCGTATTTATTCAATGATGCTTTACTATTTGTAGCGCTTCTTTTACCGATTCGCGGTTTTCCGCAAGAATCGAAAAGCTAATTAATTTAATTAAAATTATATATTTTAAGTATTCAAGCATACCTTTTGTGAGACAGCGACTCCATTTTCTTGAAAATTCATGATTGCCTCCGAAATTTTAATGTCAATCGGATCCACGACTGATTCAATATTGAAAGAAGTTTCGAGTCGTGTGATAAGCAAGAGAAGTGCGTCCACATAATTACTCCATTCTTTGTTTACTTGCGATTGTTTGAAGAGGCAAGATTTAAAAACATTGAGACAATATCCGAGACACGGCTTGAGATTCGTTAAGCCTTTACAGTGAGCGCAATATGTCATACGCATGAATTCATCGCCGCAATCGTTTGTCGGTAGAATCTAGTAGAACAAGAAGGTTGTTCAGTTACTTTAATATTAAAGTGCATCGCTTCAGAAGCGAAGTTTTATTTTATTTGCAAAGTGTAATAAACTGAACTATAAATCCAACTCATATTTTCTTGTTTCAACGATATTTTCGAAAAAGTTTTGAATTTTTCTTTTCAACTTTAATCAAAACTTTTTGAATGCAAATTTTTTTTCTTTCTCGGATCGTTATGTTTCTTCTTTCTTCTTCTTAAAATGCTGAACATACGTACTACTCTCGACACAAAAAAACTTTAATATTCAACAGCGAAATATGCTTTTCGCTATTAATCTTTCTTTTTTCCAAAGTAGTACAATACTTTTTCTGTAGCATACAAAGATTTTCTTTATTCATTTAAGTATGAAAAAGTCGATTCTGAATACTGCGATTGAGAAGAGAATAATAAAATGAGCGTAAAGAAAATAAAACTGATGGTTGTTGTTGGAAAGTACGCGATTTATGAACTGATATTATTGATTCAAGCATCGAATAAAAGCCATGCAAATGGTTTCTTCAATGAATATTTTATACTGTCGCTTGAAAAAAAAAGAGCAACTCTGATATTTACCTCCATTAATTTCTTCACGATATCTCTGCCTTCAAACAAAGCGCGTACAAAGGTTCGCGTAGCGACGAATGATCGTTTCACTTCGATAGTGAGTTTCTTGGGTACGTCGCCAAATGGCTTCAACGCTTCCATGTGATCG
>NCKU01002248.1:0-20008 GCA_003675995.1 Dinothrombium tinctorium
GTAATTACAGTCGCCGTTCACTTTCAATGAATTATTTTTAATCTTAAAAATCGAATTCAATTTTAAAACTTAAAAATTTTTTCCCTTTCACATTCGCTTCCTACGATCGATTACATCTCAATCCTCTTTCGAAATTCAAAATGTTTTCTTCTCAATTCATCGTTGAATTATTAATTTGATTATTTGAAAAAAGCATGAATAATAAGATAAAAATTAATGTAATTCAAACTGAATCGCATTTTTCACTGTATTTCATAAAGAAATTTCTTTGTTATCGTATTTTTAGCGTTAAAAAAGCGAATCGAAATAATCAATAAATTGTGCGATATACGCAAAGAAAAGCCAAAGCCTAAACACAGAGGGAAAAAACCATGTGAAAAATAAGTTTGCAACGATCGATGCCAGAGGCGAGAAAAGTTTTCTTTTCGTCATCATCATCTTCTTCTTCTTCTTATTCTAGCATTCGAAAAAACAGATCTTCAAAACCAAGTATTATTAAAAATAGTTCAGCGGTGTGATTCAAGCAAAGTTTCTCTCCTTTTTCCCTCTTCGTTTTTTTCCATTTACGATTTTCTTAAGCAGAATTGAATATCGAAAATGCAAACTGAAATTCAATTCGTTTTTTTTCCCCATCTTCTTCTCATTGTTTAGAGGTAGTAAAATGTTTTATGTCACTATTTGCAATTCATTTCTTAGAAAAAAGGATGTAAAAGAGTTTCCTTTGTTTGTTAACGGGTTTT
This sequence comes from Dinothrombium tinctorium, assembly GCA_003675995.1. Lineage (NCBI taxonomy): Eukaryota > Metazoa > Arthropoda > Arachnida > Trombidiformes > Trombidiidae > Dinothrombium > Dinothrombium tinctorium. The sequence goes on from NCKU01002248.1 coordinate 741, forward strand.
AAATTTTCTGGGCTAAAAAAAAGAAACATTTGTCAAATTAAATGTTTGAATAAGTGGGACTTTACTTCTCTTGATAAAAAATTTTTTCTAAAATAAATTTTCATCTTAAAAAAAAAGACTTTCTTTACTAAAAATAAAAATTTGTTTTATAAAGTTATGATTTGTTTGTGAAATAAAAACATTTTCTCTCTCTATTCATTTTACACACAACATTAACTATATTAAATCGATTTTGCTTTGCAGCTTCTCTCTCTTCTCTTCTCTTCTCTTTCATTCACTCATCTCTAACTATTCAATCGTTTGTAGTCAGAAGAAAAAAGAATAATTCATCTTATTTTTGCTCCTCTCTTCTCCTCTTTATTTGTACTATTAATTATCGTTAACTGTAATTTACTTATCTCGCTCTCGCTCTCTCTCTCTCTTCTCTCATTTCGCCTCCTCACTCGGCGTCAGAAATTATTATCGAATTATAAAATAATAAAAAAATAATCAAAGTTCGGCGGCGAAAAAGCCGTTAAACGTTGTAAAAGTATTCGATGATAACGACGGAAAAAAAAATTCGCTTAATAACAACAACAACAACGATATTTTCAAGAAATTTATACGTAACGAGAATACTTGATAAATGAGATTCTTTCAAGATGAATAGAAAAAAATGAATTTTTTTTGTATAAAAATCTTTTGAAACAATTTGTTTACTTTTTCTGGTCGTTAACTTCTTCTTTTAGAAAAAAAAAAATTGAATAAATTTTCTTGATCATCAAAAGTTTACTTTTATAATGTAAATATTGTTTTTGTTTGCTTTGCTTATATATGAAATTAGTGTGTAGAGAAAATGTATTTTGTATACACGATTTTTGAAATTCAATTTTTTTTCTATATTATTTTACAAATAATTTTAATGCGTAAAAAAATTTTCACTTTGTTTTGGTTTTCAAAAATTTTTTGAAAGAAAAATTTTTAAAAAACTTTGCCAAAACTATTAAATAACAATTCGTTTCTTGCAATTTTACGCATTGTTTAGTTCGTATTATAAATCAAAAGCATTTTACTCTTCTCTCTCTCTCTCTCTCTCTCTCTCTCTCTCTCTCTCTCAATCTGAGCGAAATATCTTCGCTCACTTATTTTCTTCTTCTTCTTCCTCTTGATGAGCCGAATTAATGGCAAAACGTGATTGTGACTTGAATAATAAATAATAAGGCGAAAATATATGAAATACTTGGTCGCTATTGACAGTGCTGATAGCGCGGTTTTAATTAACGTACGTGTCTCTCTATTCGCCGCTGCGTTCAAAGTTATTTTTCGCTATTCTTGGCGAAAGTGGTGCACATTTATCTTGAGATGCGTATGTATATGGTTTATATTTAATTTAAATACATGAATATCTTCTTTTTACTCGCAACTTTATAAACAAATTTAAATATGATTTGAGAGCGTAAAAAATTTTGCTGCTGCTTCTTCTTCTTCTTCTTTCTGGAAATGAAAATTTAGGTCGAATAAACTGAAAACAGTTCGCATAGATGATCATCAAATGATGATGATACAGCAAATCATCTCTCGCATTTTTTTTCTCAACTAAAGAGCGAGAAAAAGCAAAGTAAGTTAAATTAAAAAGAATGTTAAGAACCAGGAATAAGAAATGATCAAAAGAAGAGCAGGTGAGAGAGAGAAGAGCGAGAGAAAGAGTAAAGTAGCTAGTGATATTCTCGTTTGAGTGCCGTTTAAATATAGAATAATGTTTGATGTTTGACACTATAGAAATCGGTTCGTGTCGAAGATGCTCGAACAAGAATACAGATCGCGTTCGTTTTATTAATATATACCATATACAGCAAAAATTTTTATCTGCCGATAAAATGTGCGAAAGAAAGCGAAGATGAGAGCGAAAATGAAGAATTTCATTCTTATTTGAAATGCTTTATTCATCGCTTGAACATCGTATAGAACATAGTCGTCTTTCTCTCGCTCGCACTCTTCTCGACATAAATCCTCTTGTCTAAAATGTCATAAAAATAAATTCTTTTTTTCTCTTTTGGTAGAAAATTTCGCTCTTCACGATTCTCATTTGCCAACAGAGTTACAATTGAAAATTTTTCGCGAAAACTTTTCGCACTTTTTACCGGAAAACGTTCGCGACTCTTTTGACAAGTGTATCGCTAGACAATTTATTTTTCGAATGAAACGAGACAATCGCTTTACAAATTGCAATATACGTATTCACAAAACACATTATAAATATGATTTTTTATCTAGACAAGAAAAAAGTTTGATTTAATATGAAAAAGTTGAAAGAAAAAAGAAAAATTAATTATTTTTTTTTATTTAGGACATGGCTCATCATTTCAAGTGAATTTATACGCTTATAAATTTTAAAGTAGTGAACAACAATAAAAAAAAGTTTTCAGGAGATCAAGCTAGCTTTGCGCTCTAAATTTTCAACTTCATGTTTAAATTATTTGCAACAAAATGAAAGCAGAAGATGTATAAATCTATTGAAAAGTACCATCGAATGCGATCTTGTGCAAATTGAATTTTGAAAAAAGCTTGAATAATTCAATAAGCGTTTAAAAAATGTTGTCGGGTCGAATGACAAAAATAAAGCTACTTTTGCAGGTAGTAAAAAAAGTTTTTTCAATTAAATTGAAAAATTAGAAAAAATAAATAAAAGCACTTGTCATTTATTTTCAAAGGTGTTTTCAGCATTTTGTAAAATTTATAAAAACTCTATCGAAATGATTGTAAAAGTCGAAAATTGCTAAGACCGTAAAACTAAAATTTCATAAAAGTGTTTATCATTGAAAACACTCGAACACAAACGCTGCGAATATTTATTTTAAAGCTGAGTGCATTTCAAAAAAAAAAAATTTTAAATTTTACACTTTAAATTGTTTTAAAACTATAAAAGTTTATTTCTTAAAAACAAAATTTCAAAATTGAAATTGTGTAAATGCGAGGGAAAACTTTTTTTCTACAAATTTAACGTTTATTGCCTATCGCGCTTTAAAGCGAACATAACACCTATACAAAGAAATTGAAGCGTCTTTCTATTCTCGAGTAAAAAAAAGTAAATGAGATTCGAAAAGAAGAAGTTGAGAATTGAAAATTATGCTCATCATTTCTAAGACTGGCGAGAAGTAGAGAAACTTTCGAAAGAGTCAATGTACCAAAGAACGTAAAAAGTTTTTTTTTATACTTCGATGCTGGCGTGTAAAATCGATATAACAAAAAAAAGCTTCTTTTCTCTCCTGTATACAAAAGTAAACTTGTAGGTTTTACTTCAAAAATTAAGTGAACAGAGAATAAGCGAGAAAGAGAGAAAGTGAGAAGAGAGAGAGAGCGAGAAGAGAAAGAAGAAAGTAAAGGCAAATGTAAGACGAAAGTGTAAATAAAATTAGCGTAACCAAATAAATAAAATCTGGTAATTAAATACAGAATAAACGAATTTGGATTATTTGTTTAAAAGCTTTGGCTTTATATATATTCCACAGGCGTAAGAATGAAAAAAATTAGGATAAAGCTGAAGGGAAATTTAGCGAACAAAAAAAAGTTTTTCTTTTCATCGATATTCAATTTCGAGTGAAGAAAAGCGTGAACCTGATAGATAATCGTTTATGATCGTTTCACCGAATACGAAATTTTTTTTCGAAAAACTAATAAAATTATTTTAATCTGAATAAGCGATAATTTTTTTTTTTTAATCTACGGCAATGATGATAAATATTCATCGAAATTTGCCTGAATTTCACTGGTAAACACATTTGCACACGTACCGCTATCGTCAGAATGTTTTGCGAAAATTTACATTAAATATATCGGCTTATTATGGATAAGACAAGAAAACATTGTGGCAGAAGCTGTATTTCAAATATAAATGTGCCCGCAGATTTAGCATGAGAACAGATATCATTGATAGATAAAATAGCGTTTTTATGCTTATGCATTTTCGCGAATTGCATTTTTAGACCAATTTTCGAGCGTCGTGTCGAGGAAAAAGCGCTTACGCTAGCTTTTAAGATGATTACGTTGCATTTATGCTTTTGAATAAATTATAACAGCAAACATCGCATTTAAAATTCAATTATCGTTCGGCTAGAATTTTATTTTATTTTATTTTTTGCTCACTTCGCTCCCGAGCCGAAGTGGCAGCATTCGGCAAATACATTCTCGGCTTATTTAATATTGCTTAAGTATTGCTAAGCGTGAAAAATTCTCGCGAACAAATTAAATAGCGAGAAAGAAAAAATGTTTTCATTATTCGCTGAAAAATTAATGATCTTGTACGTCGAAAGTGAAACAAACGTACACACACACATTAAACAACGAAGTAGAAATTGTTACAGTGATTTCATTTTTCAATTGTAATAAAAACGGTGGTTTTCTTTCATTTTTTATTCGGTGAAAAGTCCCACGTGCGAAAAAACGCGTACGAATGATTGCAATCGATGATTGCAGGTGAACAATTTCCCCACTTAATTGATGCAATCGAATGAGGTTTCAAACAAAAATTTCGTTTTTCTTGTGTATGTGTGTGTACGTGTGTATGCGCGCGATCTAATTTACCCAATTTTTCCTAAATTCCAGCATTTCCGAAACTTTTTATGTCGAAATGAGTGTAAAGCAGCAATTACATAAACTTACTTGACTTTATCTAATATCCTAAAACATCACGAAAAGTGAATGAGCGAAACACGATGCCGTAATGATAAAAAAATTGTTTCAATAATTCGAAAATCATCTAATATTACAGAGAAGCTACAGAGAAACGATAAAATGTTGTTAGTTATAAAAAATCAAAAAATCAAAAAGTAGAACTGCGTATAATTTTGAATGCGCTCGATTCATTTTGCTTATTTAGTGCTGCGACTTTTTGAACTCATAAATGAGATCTGCGATCGTTCTTCTGCCGCTTCGGATCATGCTTTCCAATTCGAACCGAGTCCGAATCATGTCCTCGACGAATTGCCGTAAATCATGGCCACCTGGGCCATGATCGGAAGGAGCAGTGGAATGATCGCAGCGATGATATCACAAAGTCGCGACACTAAATAACGAACAAAATGAGTCGAGAGCTTTCACAATTATAAACAATTGTATTTTGCATTTTATTAAATTCTTTGGTTTTTAAACTTCTATTGTGCCGTTTGTCGCTCAATTTTGTTTTATAAATAAACGCCAACAATGCGAAATTTTTTCTGTCTCGCTGTATGCGTACGGTTCAAAAGCCTGAATTCACATTATCAATTTATTCTCTTTACGCATTTCGTACTTGTAATATTCATGAGAGCGACGGAATTACGCGCAAGAAAAATGCCAGAAATACTTTTTTCGAAATACTCACGTATCAAAGTGAATGGAAAGAAAAACTTACTCGACTCGGACTATGCAATGCTTCGCCTCAATTAAAACATAGTAGTGAAAGGAGAGGGAGAGAGTGAAATGCCATTCTTGAGCGAACATCTCTCGATTCGTTACCGCTTCACAGTGATCGGAAGTGGATGAATGTATAGCTCAATTATTTGCTAGCTTTAGGCGTTCACAATTCACTTAAAATGTATTCTTATTGTTAGGTCGGTAGTGAAAAGATGCGAGCAAAGAGAGCGAGAAAAAAACTTTGAGAAAAGTAAATTGACTTGCGATCTCGGCACACAGAGCGAGAAAAAAAGAAGAAGATAGCCACCAAACATCATGATGCATGCATCACATTCGATTTTCATGCTACTTTCTTGTGAACCTATAAAATTCAATTGATTTTTCTTCGTTACCAGTTATTATTTTCGTTTTTCTTTAACTTTCTCAATACGCCGAACAAACACCGTGTATACGCGTTATGAGCACACAAGTGCTACACTTTCACGCTGAGTAGTACTTATCGTTAACAATACAATCATAAGATTTTTTTGGTTAAAAATGACGCAGTTTGGATTTACTTCGATTTTCTGTCTCGAATATATTTAAAGATTAAAGCGTTTAGAGCGCACAAGTTTTTTCAACATGATAAACGTCGATTGTAACAAGAATTTGAATTTCGCTTCTTCGTCTTAATTCCCGTTTTCTTTTGCTTTTACTTCTTCTTCGACTTTTCGCTTTTTCAGCATTAATCACGATGATTAGCAAATGCGACCGGTATTCAAGTATTCACACTTAATAAGTCACAATTTTTTCACACTTTTTAATTAAAAAATGTTGGTTAAATTTCGTTACGATTCTTCTTTCATTCATTCTTCAAATATAAAATACAAGTTCTATTAAAAAATACTTTGAATAAATACAAATTACAAGGTACTAAATGAGAGACTTGATTTTAAACAATTTTTTTTTCGTTTTGTGTTGCTTTCTTGTAAATTACAAATCATCTTCACTATTATCATCGCGATAGGCGACAGCCGATGAGGAGAATGTCCGATTTTTATTGTTGATGATATTTAACTTTAATACTGCCGACTCATTATCTTCGCTTCGTAATGGCAGACCATCGTATAGATTTTGATGCCGCCGCGACGATGACTTGACACAACATCGTATTAAATGTGGATTCTTATCAGTCACAATGTAAATTACAAGGACTAGGATTAAAAAGCACAAGCAAAGAAAGATAACAGTCACTGCTGTGTACCATTTTTCTAAAGCTATCACTTCTTGTACGAGTTCTTTCGCGTTGCAATAACCGTTGTGATGTAATTCAGCGTCCGCGTAACAATCGGTGCAATGACTATCGTTCGGTCCTTTACACCGTTTACAACTATAATGACATTTGAAACATTTCGATACTTTCCTGTCGTCGAATTCGACCGAAAGAACGGCAAAATAACCATCTGGACACGATTTTACGCATCGGCCGTTTAAGAGTAGAAAGCCAGGCTCACACTCTATATACACATGTAAAAATCGAAGAGGAGAATAAATTGATGACAATAAAGTGATAAAAAATGATAGAAAAATTAATCAAAAACAGCAGAAAAGAGATGAATATACAAAGCATCTCGAAGCAATTACTTTAATTTCTGTCTGTCTGACAAGAATTTGTACTGAGAATGCAATTTTACCTCTGCACTCATTTTTCACGTATCGAACAATATGCGGAAAAAGCGAAAAACTTACCGATAATAATCATTCATCTGGGGCAGACACTCTATTCTGGTAATGTATATATCGGTGAAACTTTTTGCGAAACGAGAGCGTGTGCGAATTATAGGACAATGATTAAAATCACTTCGTTTCTAATTTGAACATCGATTAAAAAAACACAAAGAGAACTTTTTTGTTGCACAGCTAATCAATATGAATTCACAAATTTGTTAATGATCAAACTAATAAAATGAGATCCGCATAAAGTTCGTAATTAAACGGTGCTTAATGAGGTGAAAACTTTTGTGTTAAGAAAATTAATTCTGGTCCCGTAAAATTTTTTGGTTTCTCTGGCAGTGTTTTGTAGGAAACAAGTGTTGAAAACTTCAAAGAGTTAATATATATAACAGAGTAAAATCACATCAGTTTTCAGTTTTGTTTTAAAAAGAGTTTTTGACGAGTGGAAGAAGAAGAGAAAGAGTTGAGAGTAGACTATACACCCAAAATGACAAAGAACCTCCACCAGTTAACGACACAATCCACAAACCTAGGCACAAAAATTGAGATTGCGAAAAGGCACAGCCACCATTCACAATTGCTTCTTGATTTCGATCGTGGTGCTTATTTGATTTATCAGTGCGCGTTCCGTGATAATTAAAACCTTCTGTATGCAGAAGAGAAAAAGCCGGGAATTATGCTAAACGCACTTATGAGAGCGCCAGCGAGCGATGCTTGCGTTCGGAAAATACTCACCTTCATCCTGACGACTATTTTTTTCGCTGTCTGCTAGCGCAATTTCAGCATGTATGTCTTCGATGTCGTTGTGCGTAATGAGAGGTGTTATTGTTCCCTTTGTGGCAGCTTCCGAAGAAAATGACAACTTTTGCGTAGTGTATTTAACAGATGATAGTGAAGATTTTGCAGTAGATGCCGACGAAGAATGTGATAATGAGGTTTCCGCTATTTTGGATGGCTTGAATGAAGTAGATGCGCTTTTGTTGCGTCTTCGATCGGGATTTTCTGTTGTGCCGTAGAGTACAACTGTCCACTCTTTGAGATACGCGCGGCCTAAAATTAAGCGATTGAGTAGAATTCAAGTTCGATAGATGAAAAGAAAGTTATCAAAGTGAGTGTCTATGAGATCGTACCTAACAGACTAGGAAAACCTCCAGCATCTAAATGCGATTTATGCCATGCCAAGAGAAATGTTCAAGTAAACATTATCATGATGAAAATTTATACTCACTGTAATATCTGCCATCGTTATGAACTTCGAGCTTCCATTCACCATCAGGATCTTCGCCCCAAGTATGAACACTCATGAATGGCCAATTTTGAAAACCCGAACGAGATGTATCCATTGGACGTTGAGCTAACAATGTGGATCGGGTTCCGGCAGGCGAAGTTAAATAAATGTGAATGTCACCTCTTCGCGTGGCCGAAAGTGTCACTTTTGCTTGTACATGTTCTAAAAAACGTACATTATCACAGTGAACGGTTAATGATAATTCGACGTGGCTTTTGGCCGGAATAAGCCTATAAAAATCAATGTTAGGTCGATTTTTACAACGAAAACCTCTTACTTGTCGATCGCGTGGGACTGCACTTCACACACCTTTTGCGGTGGAACAGTAACCCATTCTCTCGCCATATTTACCATGGCATTAGCATCTAACAATCCATAGCCAAATGAATGACTTACATTTCTGCCAACACCATTTGTTTTCCAATCTTTCGCGTGAAGATTGGCTGGTCGTGAAGTCATAACCACAATGTGCTGCATATCTCTCCAAGTTAAATTTGCACTATTGTAAAAAGCATTTTCAATTAAAATATTCAACCACCTACTTTCATACTTTGCTTCGAGTGAAAGCGCACAAATACCAGCAGCAAGAGGTGCGGAGGCTGATGTTCCAGTATGGCTGTCGGTGCATCCGTGATGCAAATCAGTGGTGACAATTTGCCTCTCGCCATAGGAACCACTGCTATATGTTGTGGCAAGGGTTGAAGAGCAAGCTTCACTGTACCAAGGAACTAAACCATTTTCTGTTGCGCTACTTATCGAAAGAGTCCAAATGGAATTCGTATATCCATCACAATTGCAATTATCGTGTTCACGGCCGCCATTACCAGATGCCCAAATAAATATGGAGCCTAAGCCGTTCCGTCCTTTTGTTACTCCTTCGACAAAAGCTCTTGTAGCTAATTCTCCAGGTCCATCGACGGTTTTCCCATCATCATCGGGACCCCAAGAAGCGCTGTAAATGTGTATATGTTGATTATTTAAGCTAAGCGATCGCGCTTCAACTGCATCAGTCACGTCTCCGTCGAGCATTCGAACACCACCAACTTTAGCATGATAAGCTACACCAATTGCACAAATGCTATTGTTAGCACTAGCGGCCACTTCGCCAGCGCATCTTGTTCCGTGTCTATTGGAATCAAGAATATCATATCTCGGCATAGGATCATCGTCGTGATTATTTATATCGTAACTTGCTTCAGGATCCTGTAAACGATTCTTTGTAAAAAAAGGAGAAATTTTTTTATTCAAGCAAACTCACGTAATTCTCAACAAGGTCGGGATGATCTTTTTCAAGACCATCGTCCAAAATTGTGACCACTACATTTCTACCCGTAATATTTTGTTTCCACACCGATTCAACGTTCATGTCTAAACCTTGACCTCGATTCTGAAAAAAGCGAGAACATGAGACCGTAAAACGGACCACAATTAGCATAACTTCAATAAAAAACAATGAATGTTTTGCATTTGCAATTCAATTTAAATGCGGTTGACAAAAGCGAGGCACAATTTTCACGGCAAATCGGATAAAAGAGAGAGACTAAAATCGACATACCAAATACCACATTTGTGGCCACTTGTTGTCATTGAAGTAAATTTTACTAGGTTCACGCGAACTCCTTAAGTAATCCCGGTGAACTCTTCGTTTAAGAGTTTGCTGAACAATAGCAATAACCTATACAATGAAAAGTCGAGAGAAAATTTGTGTGTAAATAAAAAATACATTAGCGGCGCACAAAACACATGCGATTCAATCGCACCTTGTCTTCACTTTGAATATCGCTATGATCATTGCTGGCGACAGTCGATCTTTTCGCGACCTTTTTATGTTTGAGGTGATAAACGTGTTCAAAGATCTAAAAAATAAAAGCATGAAAAGCAAAAATTAGTAAACAGCTTATGAAAAGAAGGCGGAATGTGGATAGAGGAGGTTAGCGGACAAAATGGATATGAACAAAAAAAAATGATTATTAAAAGAACGTACCTCTCCGAGATATATAAATCCATGCTTTTGAGCGATATGTTTCGCGTAATTCGGGTCACCGTCGATATAAGCGACAAACTGGTCGTTATAAACTTTGTCACTGCTTATACTTAACGTTGCGATGATCAGAAGTAGCAATATCCTAATGTAGAAGGTCCTTTGAAAGCAACGAAAAGCAGGATGCATCGTACAGCGCGGCGACGAGATGAGTGAGCAGTATGCGTGTGTATGTAGTGTGCGAAGAAAGAGAGAAGAGAAAGAGAGAGAGAGAGAAAGAGAGAAAGAGAGCTGTTCTCTCTCAGTTTTTCTGCTCTTCTTCAGCCAAATCTAGTAGTTGAATGCGGTGTATGTTAGTGTGAGTGTGAATGGGGCATCTCATACAAAGCAATACACTACTACTGCGTCACCGTCAAAATTATATTCCCTCCTGGTAGGTGTGTGCTTGCCGAGCACAATCACTGCTTAAACCTGTTCATAATTTTTTGCCTTCAAACAAAAATCTCACTTTGGCTAAATACGTTCGTTTCCTTGCATTTCACTGATTTAATTTGTTACACACATTTTTTTAATGCTTCGAATTACAGAAATAAGTGAGGAATACATCTTTTTGCATTCTCTCTTCCACTATCACTTTCTCTTTCGTAATACTTGTTGTCAGTGCTGCTAACTTTCCATTCGATCGTTACCGCAAGTCGCTATCTGCTGCTTGTCCTCATTCGTGTAGAACACATCTTTTATCATGTTTTCTTTAAGCCAGCACACAAGTGGAGTCACTCCTGGTGTGTAGTGCGACTTCTTGTGGAAAAATAGCAATCCATCGATCTGTGAATATTGAGATCGAAGAAAAGTTTTTTTTAGTAGAGTTCTTCAATGACTTAAGAAGGAAATATTTTGAGTTCAAATTTTTTCGTGTTTACTAATCTCTTGCAAGAGATTGTATCGCTCTTACTTGTTCAGTAAATTCCCTCTTCTCTTGCACTGCTGTCTCAACGCTTTTTAAGTTACATTTGTGCCGATTTAAACAAACAAATTTATACTCGTTTAAATCGCTTATATCACTTATTTCCGGACATTCGTTCAATTTTGACGTTAACCAGAAAAATCTAAACTCAGCTTCACTGTCGTAAAATGACACATCATTCCAGTGGATTACGTCAAGCACGTAAAAAGTTTTCGATGCTTCCGAAAAGATACAATCTAAAACACATCCGTCTTTGTATCTGCGCCCATCACGACGATTCCCGCCCGGTAATCGACTCGCGAAACATTTAATCATATAACCGTTACGAGCGAACGCTTTTGTCTGTCCTTTTGCTGCGACCACTAAACATCGTTTACCGATCGGACACAAAACGAGTATCCAATTATCAGCAAAATCATTCGGTATTTTAAGCAACCATTCGGATAACATTAAAATATTTTTGTATCTTTTTGTACGCTGAGGTTTACCGATCGCCGACGACAAGTGCGAAGTTTTCCATTCCATCGCTGCTGTTGATTCTTCGTCTTCTTCGTTGTCATCGCTGCTACTCTCGCCTTCTAATATATGTCTCAATCGCATTTTTAAATCCGATCGCTTGCTGCGGAGATCATAAAGAATTTCATTACTTTTTTTGAATAAATTACACACAATATTCTCACATTTTGAGCGAGTCAAAAAATTGGTCTCTTCGCTTTTGCTGCTCGACGATCGCTTGTTGACGATTTTTGTAAAGAGATGCGTGCGAAAAGCAATCGTCAGCATCGTTTCGATTGCGTTCAGTGTTTTCACTCATTTTTAAGATTAAAATTTCGAATGAAAGCGATTTATGTTTTGTGTCGATTCGCGAAGTGTACACTTGCGGTTCGAAATCGCGACGTGCGTTTAAACAGCGTCCAATGTTTACGTTCGCATCAATCGAAAACGCGAGCAGCGATCGCACACAGTGAACGCTCCCTTCTTTCGCACAGTCGAAATTAATTTTTCCCTCGAATAAAAAAATTTGGCGAAAAAAATTTTTCGCTTTGGTTTTGCGACGAATTCGACGCGTTTTTCGCGACGAAACGAAAGAGAAAGAAATGGCACAAAAAATGAAATACGGCTTCAAAAGCAATCGTTTGCAAGAAATTAATAAAATGGAAGCGATCATTCTTCAAAAGAAGCGTGAAATCGAACAGCGTTTAGCGATGAAAACTGGTGATCTCAGCTGCAATGGAGATAAATTGCTTCATTCTTCGTCTTCTTCGTCGTCGTCGGTAAATACGACCGCGACGAACGCCGCGAGGAGTTCTCACAATTCCGCCGTTGTTTCGTCGTCTCTCGACGAGAAAAAGCTGTTCGCGCAAAGTTTCGAAGCGCTCGCCAACGACGAGTGCGACGAGAATGTGGTCAATAGCAGTGATGAGTGTAATAGCGTTGAATCCGCGGCCGAAAATCCGAAGAATCGTTTTCGAAATGACGGCAGCTTTTTAGAACGATTTCGTAAAGTTCAGGAAAAGATAGAGTCGAGTAAAGAGCAGCAAAAGCATAATAAATGCGAAGAAAAGCAAAATAATCAATCGTCGTCGACAACCGTTAAAAACGGTCACTCAGCTCGAGCAATAAATCCAGTGACATGCAAACCACATTTTCGCTTCAAACTCAATTCTCAAGCGTCGAATGTGTAAGTAATCTCTACAATCTCCATTACTTCGCTTTTGTGAATATTATTCAATTGAAATATGTTGAAGTTGAAACGTTGTGTGCAGTTTTTAAATAATTTGTCTAACTGTCAAAATATTTGAGAATAAGTAAATCAAACATGAATGCAAAATGAAGATTATTTTTGATGTGTTTTCAAAGCGTCAAAAATGATTTATTCTATCTGTTGTCGCAGACGTAAAATATTCTCGTTTCTAGTGTTTTTGCACATAAAACTCACAGCGAAGCGTTTTTCTGATTAACAGAAGAAAAATTCATTATGTTGCCAATTTTTAAAGCCGACGAATTTGATTTTACTAACTCATTTTCATTTTCGTTAAAATTTACTTATCAAATCAGCATAAGAAAACTTTCAATTTTAAAATTTCTTTATCCTGAAAATACTTTTTTAATTACTCAATTCTTTCGCAAAAAATTAGTATTAAATCCAGATCAATTATTTAATGTCATTAATTTGCTTCAATCAAAGGCTATCATTCTTTTAAACATTATCTATTCCGCTTTAGAAAACAATTGCATTTAATGAAATGTCACCCATTTAACAACATATGATTTTTCTCAAAGAATTCTGCTTTAGTATTTCGCAAACACTCTTCTCACAACGCATTTTCTTTTTTTAGAGCAAGCAAAACTAAAAACAATTTGTTGATTGTTTCGGACTCAAGCCAATCAACTGTCGAATTGGCTGACGAAAAAGAAGATGAGTCGAAAGGTACTATAATTTTATCAAGCGTTTTATAGTTGGCTGTCATTTGATTCCTGACGGCTTAATGAAAAGAAGATGTTTTTGAGAATCAATCAATCTCATAGATGCTTTAAGTTTCTTCGTCAGAGGAAAGAGAGATTAGATTTGCTATTGAAAAAACAGCGATCGCTGTGGCAATGAATGGACCGAAAGCTGAAGATTTAATGAAGGAAAGCACAAATAATAACATTAACTACAGGTTACATCGCTCAATTTTGTTTCGCTTTTGTTAATGAAATAATTGCAGTTGGCTGAAAGACACTGAGTCTTATAATTACAAATACTTTCTTCGGCGAGTCGAAGAGCTTAAAAGCGCCAAGAGAAGAGCCGAAGACGAAGAAGTCAAAGGTACTTCAAGTGAAGATAAGTTTGTAATTAACCTTCTGCCAAACACAGAAAGCGATCAAAGTAATGAAGGAGGCGAAAAAAATAACACAAAAAAGCGACAAAGGAAGAGCAGATGGGGTGATCGATCAGAAACTTATGTGCCACAGGATGTTGGTCTTATTCAATACGCGATTCAGGTATTTGGGAAAACCGACTTATCTCCTGAGCAGTGGAAGCAGCTAGAAGATCAGCGAAAAATGCGCATTTTATGTGAGATGATGCAAGCGAAGCAAAAGCATTTGCAAACATTGCAAAATGCTGGAAAAGTGAAATATGAATATGACTCGGATGAGGAGATAGAAGGAGGAACCTGGGAACACAAGAGACGCCTACAAGAAATGGAAACTACAAGCAAATGGGCCGAAATGCTAACCGAACATTCAAAAGGCAAACATCATCTCGGAGACTTTTTACCAACTGAAGAGTTAGAGAAATTCATGCAGCAATGGGAAGCGATCAAAGACAAAAAAGCTTCTTTGCTTTACGAATCTGATTATCAAAATTTCAAACTTCAATCTGATAACGTTGGTTATCAATTACTGAAAAAAATGGGCTGGAATGAAGGCGAGTCATTGGGAATAAAATCTGATGGAATTACCGCGCCTATCAACAAGTAATTTTATTTTATTTATTTTTTGTGTATTGCGTAAATCGTGCAATGTTTGTAATTTTTGTAGAAGTGTTGCTGGCATAGGGAATGCCGGATTAGGCCACGTAAGGCCGCATGAACTGAAGGATGGCGATGATGAGTATGATGCTTACAGGAAACGAATGATGCTTGCGTATCGCTTTCGCCCAAATCCTTTAGTAAGCCACAAATTATTAATTTGTTTTAACTAATCACTCTCTTTTGTAGAACAATCCTCGTAGAGCATATTATTGAAATGTTATTTTGGGTTGTAAAAAATTTAAATTTATTTCAAATCATTGTAATTTCCAAATAATTTATTTGTAAATAACAACCAAAATTTTCAACTCTTTGTTTTCGCATGGTTTGTAAAAAAAATTGTTTAGCTTTGTGTTTTAACTATGAAGAATGGTGATAAAAGAAATCATTTAAACATCAAGTTATATTTCTTAAAATACTTAAATAAGACCAATAAAAAATGATTATAATTGTAATTTATGAGAATAGACGTAAATAATTTTCAATGGAAAGAAGTTCGCCTTTGCCGTTTCTGCCTTCGGTCACTCATTTTTTCGAAAGCTTCCTTTTTATATTCTCACGGACCATTAACTAGAAAGCCGTAATCTGGTGGTCCCCATGAAAGTAAATAAAGATGTTATGTTATGTTATGAAACACTGAAAATGTCGATGTGATTCAAGTTGTATGAATATGCTTTGGCTTCTTTTATGTCATCGAAATCTCTATCAACTAAACGAATGCTACCAATTTTTGCAATATAAGCAACTACGACGCTGAAATTTAAATTTATCTGCAGCTATTACAATGATACTAGTACAGCATCCGTGTGATTCGCTACAAGCTCTTCTATCGTATCATTCCAATGAAATTATAACTTGAGAATTGATCCATTTAATTAAACATGTTAAAAATCAATATTTTCAATAATAAATAGTTTCATAATTAGGCATTAAATCATTGTTTTCATAGTCAATGATTATAAAGAAAGAATTGTATGAAATTTTTATTTTTCGCCGTTATTTCTTCAGAACGGCTAAGTTTACAAAAGAATTTTTTGTCTCTTTAATTCTCTGAAGTTTTTTCTTCAATTTGAAATATTAATCGTCTTCTTAGCCTTTTTCATTCTCGAGTTATCGTTAATCAAACTATGTGCGTTTTATAAAAATCATAATTTGTATTAATTTTATTCTGATTAATGTAATTAATTAGAATTTATATTATTAAAGATCAATAAAATCATAAAATAAATATTTTAAGCTTTCTTTTAGCTTAAACGACTCCTAAGTGCATTCATCATTCAGTAAACACTTTGATACAAAATGGTTAAGTTGTCAAAATTATTTAAATCGTTAGTCTGCTGTTTACCGTTGAAATCGCGAAAAGAAATTCGCAAATCAAAAAGTGAACAAATCATTAAGAAGCAGCCGGTGACAAATTTCGTGAAATTACCGATAAAAGATGTGCGAAGAAACAAAAATGAAATGAAAGTAGAAAATTCGTTTGTGAACGTCATCTATTCGATGGCGATTGTGGAAACACTCGGCAGGAATATCGATCACAATTCGTTTCTTTCCCGCAGAACTCTGATTGACGAAATCAAGAAGCTTGGTGTCGAAAGCAGATGGGAATCGAAAAGAAGTTCACTGAGTAACGATGTTCGCTCGCAAGATGATTCAGTTGGTGGTAAAGAAGCGAGCAAATCACCGTCAATAAAGAGACGAAAAAAGTCGCTTAATTGTGCTCTGTTGGACAAAGATTATCGCAGTGATTTAACCAAGCAAGTGGTAAATCACCGTTCGAATAGGACGCAATACAGGTTTGCGAATAGTGATGAAAATTTATTTGCAACTCAAATGACAATTGCAGAAAGAATTCACAGCTTTATGCTGGGATCAACAATGCGAAACCATTCGCTATTAACACATGAGCCTCACTTTGTCGAGAGGTCGCAATTGTCTGTGTTGTTCTGGAAGCATAATGCTGCTGAAATGTTGATGTCAGCCATCGACTATGGATCAATTAGATATTCATCGATTGCAATTTGGAAAAAACAATATGCAGAGGCTCATTGTGAAAGAAACGAATTGTGTGAATTCAGAAACGAATTCAAGTGTGAAGACGAATTGCTCGATGCTGCCAGGGCTCCCCTAATATTACACGTTAATGATTCTGATTACGAATCGGAATCAAACAAACTCAGAGCAAGGATTTCGGAAGCACTTTCAGGTAAAGAAAGTCTTGGTTTCGAAAATGTGTTTTGCAACTATAAACGTTACGCTCTAACATTACGTTCTAGCATTACGCTTTGTAATGGTGATGGTTCAAACCAAGCAACGCTTTCAATTAATTATAGCAGATTTTACTGCGAGTCAAATTGTGTTTCTTTGCGCTTACTATCCATTGAAAATCGTATTGATGGTGAGCCTAAAATCAAAAAACAATGTAATAGCTTATTGAACGCCGAAGTCTATAATGAGAATCATGAAGACGCATTCACTTATGCTATTTGTAGTAGACGAAATACGCAGATATGTGATTCGATCTCACAAGCTCAAGCTCGACTTGGTCTTAACATCATTGAAAGGGAGCAATTAATTTCCCTAAAGGCATCAAAACGATCAAAAATTGCGGATGTTTCTGGTAAATATGTTGAATCATTGCATTCGAAGCAGCGAAAAATGTCGCGTCCAAACTCAGAAGAAAATAATGATCAGATCAAGAGATCGTCAAATGTCAATGTAGCAAAACAAAGCTTTAAGAGAAAATATAGTGAAACGATGCCTGATTGTATTGCGCATAGTGAAGATGATGCTAAAACTATTAGCGGCAAGCGAGTGACTAATTTAAAATCGAAGCGATTTAAAACTGAGAAAATTTGTCATGATTGTATCGATTTGATAGCCTCAAAATCATCACAATTATTGCAATCAGTGTCAGTGAATGAGAGGCATCATAAAGAGGTGAAAAATGAAAGTTTGATGGAGATTTGTATGCATGTTCTCGTGAGTGCATTCTGCTCTATTATGCTTGCCTATCTGATTTTCTCGTTCTCAGATTATTTTTGAATTTCAATTGTCGATGATAATAAAATTGATTAAAATCAAAATCAAATTTAATTTTTAGCTTAAATAGCAATAATAAAAAGCACATTAAAATTTTTCTTTCTCTACTCTCTCTCTCTCTCTCACTCACTTGATCGCTCACTATTGAGTAAATTACCTGATTTTAAAAAATGTACTTTCTATTCATCAATTTGCTTTTCTTATCAAACAATTTATTTGCTCAAATTTTTGAATTTTGTTATTTAAGTAAGTTTCACTATAAAAGCGATTTCTTTCAAATAGCAAGTGTTACGAACCACAATACGAAGTGCAGTTAAAGCAGTTATGATAATTGGAAACCATGGTTGGTTTGAATGGTTGAATGGTCAGTTTTACTACATCGTACGTTTCTACTTTATCGTTGTTTTACGATTTTATATTTTAAACTGCTATCGAAGTAAACATCTCCGTTAATATTCAGTCTGCTTATTTATATGCCTATTGTCAAGATTAGATTTACTAAACGTATTTAATACTCGAATAGCAATTGCATTTCGCATGTTTAACTTTTGACTATTGTTTCTCTTTTACCACCTCAATCAATTTCACTTAATTTCGTTTAGTTTCGCTTTATGCAACACATTGTTTCAAAAGCAGATCAAGTTTAATCGTAGTCGCGCTAAATTACTAAAAATATATTTCTCTTTAAATAGAATAACTTTTTCTTTGAATTAAGTATCAAAAAATATAAAAATTTCTTTTAGCCAGTTATTCATAGTAAATATCTCAACAAAATCAAAATATTGAGAATGGTGCTTGTGCCTATCTCCAATTACCGCAACCTCGTTTCGAGGTATGCGACACACGCTTGTGAGTATGCCACAAATTAGATTGGAATGTTAATATAAATATTAATTAATTTATTTATTGTTCATTTTTCAGCAGCTTTTTCAATATATAAATACTCAAAATGAAAAAATGTTCAGTGCTAAATTGGGAATTTAACATTTGAGCAACTCTGAACTACTTGTTATATCTGCGTTTAATTGTTTGCTTAATAAGAAAACAAATACTAATAATACCAATAAAATGCTTTTTAAAAGTTAAATTCCGCTGTTTGTTACTATGGTGAGGTAATAATGAAGTTTGATTGTTTCAAAATGAAATAAAACATGAATTAGTCGCGTTATCTGTTTGATAAAGTCTGCGACTCTGAAAAGTTTTATTCGATAAAATATAAATGAATAGAAAGCTGAAGTGACTCTCTGTCTGAAATCTCGAAATGTCTGTTTTAAATTTGTTCGCAAAACTGATTCGCAGATTGATTGAAATAATTTGCTATGTTTATGGCAATTTGCGGTACCCGTCGAAGAAAAATCAATTACCAGCGGTTGAAAACGATGTGCTCCTTAT
>NCKU01002249.1:0-20003 GCA_003675995.1 Dinothrombium tinctorium
ATGAAAAGAATGCTGACGAATGAAATTTAAAAAATGATTGAAAGCTTTGATTAAACTAGTAATAAACAAGAAACGATTCGATACTACTTTAAGAGAACAGATGAACCGTAAACAGTTCCGACGCCGCTCATCAAAACGATCGGTAGACGAATTCGCATTGTTTCGCTTTCGTTTTTATTGCACGGCAAAAGCGAGAAACACGTGTTTCGTGAGAGATGACGAAAGAGCAATGCGTTCGCTGTCAATCGATCGCTGAGCGAAGTGTTCGCGATTTGCAGTGACTTCTTAAAGCAAAAAGATACTTTTCGAATCAAACAACAATTGTGTGCACTGCAAAAACGAAATAGCGAATTGATAAAACGTGAGTTTCGAAAAATAATTGCGAAAAATTTTGAATGAAAAGCACGATTTGTTTACGAACGCTGCGCGTGCGTGTAGTCTGTCGGCGAGCGCTATGCGCGTGCGTCCGTCGATCGGACGATCGGCGAACATTCGTTCGAATGCGTGCAAAAGTGAAGAAGCTTTGAATTCGAATAAAAGCACACAGTTTATTCGCAATCATTCACTGCATTTCATTTCAAACGTTGCACATTTTTGCTTTCGATTCGAGAATAGAACAATGCAAAGCAATCGATGGGTTGACGTGCTGTTCGAAGGCCGCAGTGCGTCCGATTTTCTCTGGTTATCGTTCCATCGGTGGCACTGTTCGCGGAACAAGTATTCGAAGAATCGCGACCCGATCGCGGTGCGAAACGACGTGTTCAATGAGCCCGTCATAAAGGTATTGTGCTCATTACGTTTCACTCTGCTTAACTTTACCTCTTTTCTGGTTTCGTGCGATCGCTATTCAATTCTAGTTTCGCAAAGTTTTTTCTGTAGTTGAATATTTTTTTTTTTTTTGCGATTCACTGCAATTAGCCATTTGATTTGTTCTAATGTTGTGTGTGTGTTTAAAATTTTGCAAAAAATGCTTAGAATTGTCGTGTCGATTGAAAGTTTTAGAAATGGAAATCTCCCATTTTTGCTAATTTCAAGTGTCTTCACCGTCGTAAGGGTTACACCCAAAAAGTTATTCACTCGTTCGCAACACTTTTATAAACTGCTCTTCGCGACAGTTTCTCTTTTATCTTCGAGTAGACATTCACCGCTAACGTGAACACATATTTTGTAATCAAGCTCTTTAGGAGCCGATTCTCGATTTTATTTAACCATTACTCTGCTAAATGAACACATTTACAGCGATTAAAACGATTAAGTATTTGCACTTTGCTCTAACCTTAGAACAGCGGATTTTTAGTTCCAAACTTTCAAATTTTCATTCGCAATGTTGTTAATCAAATTTAACTCTGACTCAAAATTAATCAGAGAAATAAAGAAAAATCGTTAAATACTTTGGTTATCTTTAAAATTTGAACTGAAAATCAATAGTTAATAGAAAATATTTAAAATATTCAATAGACTTTTCCATTTTACGTTGTCTGTCGTTTATTTTTTGACTATCAAAAATACAGAAAAAACTTTTTTTAAAGCGGATACGAAGAATTCAGCAAAGGAAACTTTATTTCTCTTTCATAAATCAATCATATTTATTTTCATCGAAAAATTTATGTTATTTATAATTATATTTATGATGCTGTTTCATTTCGCTTTCACTTTTTTTCGCAAATAAACATTTGATGTTACATTCATAGGCAATTCTGCGTGATCATCCGGACTTGAAGCGAAAAATCGACGAAATTTTAGAAGAAATGGCACACACTTGGTCTCTTAAGTATATCAGATTTGTCGGATATTTTTTAACCAAAATAATGAAGTCGATTTACCGAAGTGTACAAGTTGACAATAGTATAATTCTGAAACCGAATTCATTTTACTACCCTACAACTGGCGATTTGTCTCCAACTTCTGTAATTAATAATTTGGCTGAAGAATGTCCCGTGCTTTATATGCTTACACACAGAAGTTACGCTGACTTCTTGATATTTGCATACGTTTGTTTCTATTTCAACTTGCCTTTGCCCAGTATCGCCGCAGGTATCGACTTTCTTTCTTTGAATCAAGTTGCTTCCTTATTGAGAGCTTGTGGAGCGTTCTTTATCAGACGATCTTTTAAAAACTCCAATGATTTACTTTATTGGCACACTTTCAGAGCTTATGTTCAGACACAGCTTAAGGGTGGGGAAAGGCCATTGGAATTTTTTGTTGAAGGCACAAGATCACGTTCAGGCAAATTCTTGTATCCTAAAATTGGTCTTTTGAGCATTGCAATGGAGTTATACTTCACTTCCCAAATACCAGACTTGATTATCGTCCCTGTCAGCTTAAGTTATGATAGGACTTTAGAAGAAGAATTATATGCCAAAGAACTACTTCCCCCAAAATTTCATCCATCGAGCGGCACAAAGCCAAAAGAAACAACTAAACATCTTTTTCGCGGAGCTCAAAGTATACTTGCTCAAGATTATGGGTCTGTTTACATCCGATTTGGAGAACCATTGAGTGTAAAAGAAATCTGCGATAATTTGAATATAAGGAGGCAGTATTCACTTGAACCCAGAGAGAACACTCTCAATTCACCCGAGCACTTGGATTTTGTCAATCAAACTGCTATTAAAGTGATCGAGGAGCAAAAATCTTTACTAGTTATTTCTCCCTTCACTTTATTTTCTTTGTATGTCTTATCCAAAACTTATTTAGACTCCGTTTTGGATGAAAATGAGAGTAGAATTTTTCAACTGGCTGAAACCTTAAGCGACTTGCATTCTTTATCTTTATTGATTGACCAGAATTGTTTAAGCCACGTAGTCAACAAGCGTTCTTTCGAAGACGAATTTATTGAAAGTCTTAAAATTCACAATAAGCTAGTCACTTACAATAGCGAAAAAAGTTTGGATGTTATGATCGGTAATCCTCTTGTCGTGTGCCAAATGCGTCATTATAGTAATCAAGCTTTGCAATTAATGATCGAAGTTGCTTTATGCTGTTATACAGCTTCTTACAACGAGTACTGTATATTACAGGATTTGCTTTCGCGTGAGTTTATTTTCACGCAAATCGGAAACCACCAATCTTATGAAAATTATGTTCACTGTAAAAATTTACTCAACGAAGTGACAATTGATTTGCTCGCGATTCAAGTTTGTTATTTCGTTGATTGCTACGAAAAAATAATCGACTTTTTGAAAACATATTCTAGTCCATTCTTAAGTGTTAGAGAACTAATCAAAGCCATTCATAATAACACAGATGTTCAACTTGACGTTATTCAAAACGCTATGCAATTGTTTTGTGACAAAGGCATAGTTTCCCGTACCGAAAATGTTGTGAATCTAAACAATTTGCTTTCATATAACGAACAAATCAAAACCTTGTATGGAAAATGTTCGAACTTTTGTTCGACTCGACCAGAATATATTTTGAAACCAAAATTGTAAGCGATTCATATCACGTGTCGATTGCATTTAATTCTTTAGATTTTTAAAATAACCTCAATAATGACCAAAAAATTTGATTGCTATCAAATAGAAAATTTATTGTGTTCAATTACAAAACGAAACTTGAATAAAATAAATTAAGAAACGATAAAGTAACGTTTGCCTAAATTTGATTCAAACACTTTTGAAGCGATTGGACAACGCATGAAAGGACGAGCGATAAGTGACCGAATCAGTGAAAGCAACGAATGCATTTGTGAATGGAGTGAACGAGTGAGGAGCGAAATGCGAGCGAATGAATTGTGCGGAAAGCGGTACGAAAGCGTGAAACCAGAGAAACGACGGCTGCACGACTGCACGGCGGCGGCGTGATGAGTGCGCGTTGAGCGAACAGTTCGGAGGACGACATTATTGTTGCCTCTTTGATGACGTAATTAATTGTGAATTGAAATGCGAGTGTTGCGAGAAATGGTCGTTCGATCGTCGAATGCACCTTTCGCTGCCATTTGACTGCACACAATTCGCTCGAACTGAATGTGAAGCGTTTTTCGAATGCGATCACTTCGATTCGCGCTCTGTTCTGAACGCTGTTCGAAACGAACGCAACGCGAACGCGAATTGAGCGAATAGCAATTAACGCACTCTTCGTCTCGTTTCGCATTTCGCGAATATTCGCTGCAAACGGACACTATTAATTCGCTTTCACCGTTCTGATGTAACACTTCTCCTTTTGACCAAGTTTCGAGCATTGTTTGCAATAAACAGAGAGAAGAGCAAAAAGCAGCAAACCGAAGGAGCGAAGAGCGGAACGAAAGAGAAGGCAACGAAAATGGGCGCATTTCTCGACAAGCCGAAATTGGACAAACAAACCTCAATGGGTACGGGTAACGGGCTCCGGTACGGCGTGAGCAGTATGCAAGGCTGGCGACTGGAGATGGAAGACGCACACTGCGCGGTAGTCGGCTTGCCGCACGGTCTCGAGCAGTGGAGTTTCTTCGCCGTGTTCGACGGACACGCGGGTCCGCGTGTGAGTGCACATTGTGCAGAACATCTTCTCGATTGCATCGTTCAGGCCGAGCATTTTCGCGAGAATTCGCTCGCTGAAAATGGTGCCATCAATGACATTGATGTTGAAACTGTAAAGAAAGGTATTCGCGATGGTTTTCTTAAATTGGACGAGAAAATGAAAAAGCTCCCCGAAGTCGAATCCGGGGAAGATAAAAGCGGGTCGACGGCAGTGTGCGCACTCATATCACCGAACTATTTCTTCTTCGCGAATTGCGGCGATTCGAGAGCAGTGTTATCGAGAGGCGGTAAAGCATTCTTCTCTACGCTCGACCACAAACCCATCAATCCAACGGAAAAAGAACGCATACAACGTGCAGGTGGAAGTGTGATGATTCAAAGAGTGAACGGTTCACTCGCCGTTTCACGGGCCTTAGGTGATTATGAGTACAAACAGGTCGAGGGCAAAGGGCCTTGTGAACAGCTCGTTTCTCCCGAACCCGAAATAACAGTGCGAAAAAGAGATTTAGAGACAGACGAGTTTCTTGTTCTCGCCTGTGATGGCATTTGGGATGTAATGAGCAATGAAGATGTGTGTGACTATGTTCGTTACCAATTGACATTGCAGTCAGATTTAGAAGCAATCTGCTCTTCCATAATCGACACATGTCTACATAAGGTGCGTTCATTTTCTCTTCTAACTAATATAAACGTTATTCGTTTCTTTTATGGCCACTGTCTTCCCGAAATAGGGAAGTAAAGATAATATGAGTGTGGTGCTCGTCGTATTCGAGGGCGCACCAAAAGTGTCCGATGAGGCGCAAAAGAAAGACAATGAATTGAATGCACTTTTAGAGAAGAAAGTTGAAGGTAGGCACTCGCTCGCACTTCTTGTTCTGTACCTAACATTGTGTGCACCTGACTTTATGCATGAAGAACTTGTGGCGAAGAATGACGAACTCTCTGTGTCCGGCATTATGCAAACATTGTCGTACGAAGATATCGAGGACCTGCCACCAGGCGGAGGCCTCGAAGGAAAGTAAGTGAAGAGATGTGTGCGAACGCAAACCATCCACAAACATATGATTTTACATTTGCTCTTCACTTCGCAGGCGTAGCGTAATTGAAGCTGCCTTCTTCAGGTTGAAACCATCAAAGCAGAATCAATGGGATGGTATTGAGTGAATCCGCATTAAAAACAAATTGTTTATGTACTGTACTCATCTGTTGCCAATTCATTATTTTATTTGTCTTTATACATCATCCCTTTACAATACAAAACACAATCGGTACTCAAGCAGCAGCAGCAGCAACAGCAGCAGGCGATGTCGTTGTGTATTCGCACGCACAGCGAACGAGTGATGACAAGGAATTCTTAATTGTTCTCTTATAGCCTATTATTCGTTTCACTTATTTTTAATTAACAAAAATAGTGCAAATTATGAACTAAACGTGAGCGCTTTCTGTATTTTTGTAGTTACGAAAGTAAACTAATCGATCGATCGATCATTGACCGATCTATTTTAAGAACTCGAAGGATCACGAATAACACAGAGCACAGACACTCGTGTCTCGCGACATAAGTGGCAGTGGCTTTTATTCTCTTTTGTGACGAAGGCGAAATTACACACATTGTAAACCAAATCATTTTCCACACTGATTACGGTGCATTACCGACAATCGCCAACTCAATTGTAGCTTTATTTTGTTTTTTCATTTTCTATCGGAAGACAATCAAAATCGAGTCAGACTTACAAAGTAACTATAAGTTTAATACGGTTTTAAATAATAAATTAATTTCACAAGCATTTTTTGCCGACGAATCGAGGTTTTGCAATGACTAGCATCTGTTCGGAAACTTAAAGGTCGCTTTCTCCGTACAGCGCCGTTGAGAATGACATGTAATCAAGTGCTCCGGGCACTGCGCCTGGGCCTTTATACGGTGCCATTCGTTGAATGCAATACTCAGCTTGATCTGGTGGTAGTTCTCTTCTCAATTCGTCTGCAAGAATGTAAGGCTGGATAGAGATGAAACATTGTGATTAGTGAGCGATTTCAAACATGGTCAGTTACCTTGTCTCCTGCCAATATGCGGAACGAATCAATTATCTGTTCAGCAGTGTCCGTATCGGTTGTTTCTCGGGTCATAAAATCTAAGAAAGCGTCAAACGCGACATAGCCGGTATTATTCGGATCAACAATGGCCATAATTCGGCGGAAATCGGCGTCTCCTTGTCTATCACTGCGTATGTTATATCCCAAACTCACAAGCGATGATTTAAATTCTTCTGGGCTAAGTTTTCCAGTTCTGTTTTTGTCGAAGTGGTTAAAAGTCATTCTGAACTCGTTAAGCTGTTCCTGTGTGATTCCTTTGGAATCTCGAGTTAAGATTTGATTTTCGACTTCATTGATATTCCTGTGGATAGAAGTTAACAACTGCTCCCAGCCAACTCGCAGCGTCTATGAAAAATTTAATTAGTGTTATCATTTGATTCGTTATTCGCATGATTACCTCCATTGTGTACTGTGTGTAACGATTTTCAAAGATCATTGATTCTTGCACTTCCTGGTGTATCTTTTCTAGTTCATCCATATTGGGACGATATTGAACAACTGATACTTCATATTGTTTCAATTTGTGAAGTTGGTCCTCAAGCGACCCTTGCATGCCCATTCCGACAGCGGCAACCGCATCGATATGTCGCTCAATCCAAGGTCCGACGATATTCGCCTTTTCGCCGAATTTTCGTCTCAATGCTTCGTTACGCTGTTGACGCATGGCTTCTGTCTGTAGGACTTGATCCCGTTTAGGTACCAATTGTTTAACATCAGTCCATTTGCTTGTGATATCCTGTAAATGAAGATAAGTTTTGAGAAATATTTACATCAATTTTGACTAGTACTTTAGGAGTGAGACTAGTATACGGGTTTTCTAATCCACCAGGTATCTGGTATTGAGTAGCAATTGTTTGCACTTCTTGCGAGAGAGCAATGATGGATCGATGCTCCTTATCAGCCTCTCCTAAAGTTTGCTTAAATTGTTCGTGTGCTTCGATAAGTCCTTGAATTTCGTCAACAGTGTGCACAATAAACATATCAACTAAGTCTTCGCGCGCGCCATCCAGCCAGTTATTGAATGGTGCGGCTCTTTTCGCGAATTCCAGGTGAAGAGTATCTATTTTTTCTAACAACTGTTCGGCTTCCTCTAATGCTTTTCTTCTCTTCTGCGTCAAGGAACCGAGTCTGTCCCACTGATCACAAATGCGTTTGCATCTTGCATTCACTGAGACCGAATCATGATAACCCAGCGTATTAAGTTCTTGAGCAATTGCCGCGATTTGCTCAACTCGATCTTGATGTGCTGCTAGATCACTTTCAAATGCTTCGTGTTTCTTCTTCAATGCTTTCACATCATTGAGTCTACAGTTACGAAAATCTTGGCTTTGCAACATTCCTTCTTTGCCTTGTGTCCATTCTTCGTGAATATCAGCTTTATGCTTGAACTTCTGAGCTAAATAATCTAAGCGTTCGAGTCTCATCATTTCTGAGAGAAGCCATTCCTCGAATCCACGCTCGGCCAGTTCAAGACCTTTCCAAGCATTGGCAATGTCGGAAACAGTTTTACCTTCTGAGGGAAGGTATGCCGGTCGATTACTGAGCCTCAATTTCGTTTGCAGGGTATTGAAATTGGTTTCGAGACGAGCTTTTTGCTCTACTCGCGGTGGCTTATGAATACGTCGATATTGTCTAAATTCTTCCAACTTTTTTTGAACTCCAGACAATGTATTGTCAGTAGTCCTGTTCTCCAACCAGGGAGTGGTTCGTCGAATCCATTCGAGGAGATCGCTCGCGAGGCGTTCGTATTCTTCCATTAATCGTTCGTTTTCTTGGTTCACTCTAAGGACTTTGCAAATCCTGTTTGCCGCCGTTTCGGCCTAGTTTTCCGACCAAAGATTAAATCAAATTTTAGTTTTCATGCAAAAAGTTAGTCGTAATAATCAATGAATACCTGTTGAGCTCCGGAGAAGGTATGGTAATAGGAAGACACATAAGTCATTACAGCACGTTCGTCAGGCAATGGACTTGAGTTAATATCTATTGATCGCGAGCGTGCGATTAGTAAAACAATTGTTATTTGGATGAAACATGCATCATGTACTGCAAGTAGTTCACTGACCATTTATGATTAGCTTTCATTGTCCGTTTCTAGACTAGTTACTATTGTGCACACATCAAAACTCTTTACCTGCTGAGCCCCTTGAAACGCGTGATAGTAACAAGACACATATGTCATTACTGCTCTTTCATCAGGTTTCACAGTGTTCACCATATCTAGGCAAGTAATAGACCGAGATAAAAATTATTTCTGCATTGCATGTAGTTCGCTTCTGAAGCGCAGCGGGACCAGTTAAACCTTTGGTCACAATGTCTTCCTCTATTCTACTTGCAATACGCAACGCTCATTTATACCTTCAGCATCCAACATTCGTGGAATATTCAAATGCTTTTCGGCAATATCAAATGCAAGATTGAGATTGTCCAAAGGATGATCCTATAGCACGTTAAACTTTTAGTAAACAGTTATTTTTTAAACTTCTTACCTTTGATAATTTACCGTAGTCCAGCAGATCGGGACGGTGCCTGTGAATTAAGGCACAGAAAGCTAATCCGTCTTTCCAGCTCATGTGGAAATTCTGTACGTTCACATTCTTGTAAGGGGCGGTTTTTCTTTGGCACCACAGCAGGAGACCTTCTTTTGCGGTCATTTCTGCACAAAAGCTCTCGTTGAGCTAATTTTGTGCTCAAAAAAATTAAGTAAATGCAATTACCCTCGACAGAAATGTCTTGTATTGCAAATCGCAAAATAATGGTCCAAATAAGACCAAGCGTCATTTTCACATTCCCGTCGACAATTTCTTCGGCACCGATTGAGACCAATTTGACACCTTTACTGGCAATGAAATCCAGCGCTTTGTTCACATTCGCAATCTTATGGAACCTCATTTTGCCTTTATCAGGTTTCGGCAATGTTTCACCTGATATCACTTCTAATAAAAGCATTAATTTCAGGCCATTTCGAAAGTCTTCTTCTATGTTCTCGATTTGTGTGCCCGCTTTGCGAAGATGTGAATTGCACCAGGCGGTGAATGTCTAAAAACGGTGAAAACAGATGATAACGCGGTAACCATTGACAAGCATAAAGAATGCGATAATTGCGAGCTAATGCGAAAGGTGAATTTCGCGAGAATATGCTTCGCAATTGTTTTAAACCGAGAATAAATTAATGCGACGAACAAACGGTTGCTTCGGTGTTTAAACACAAGTGCAGCAAAAATTGATTGAAAATCTCATTAATCACGAATCTTGTGCGATCAAGAAAAAAAAAGTTGATTGCCATTGTTTTAATCGCATTTTAATCGAAAAAAGTGAGCAAATCAAGAAACGTGTCCATCGAAAAAAGATTCGAATACTTCGAAAGGTGAAAAAAGCAGAAAAAATTTATGAAAACGATAAAAATAGAGTGGAAAACATAAAAACGCGAGTGGTGTTCGCGAAAGTGTACACTGTATTCTATTAAAAGCTAAGCGATGAAATGGCATTTCATAGTTGAAAGCTGCCAAAAAAGGTACGCGAAAACGAAGAGAAGAAGCGACGGGAAACGTTTACTGAATGCGAATTCAAACAAACCTTTCGCTGTTGTTTTTCCCACGCGGGATCCAACAAACCTTCGCGCTCCCATTCTTCCTCCTGTTCCATGTAACCGTCCACATTGTAGCCGTCCATTACTGCCATTCGCGAGTGGTCACAACTTGCTCTCGAAAACGATAAGAGTGTTCACTTTCCGAATTCGGCACACGAATCGATAAAAATGGTCGTCGAAAGCGAGGGGCGAACAATAGTCGAAATAGAGTTGATTCAAGTTTGACAAAATGCAGCGTTCAGTTTCGAGTTCGAGTAAATGCGAGCGTTTCGCGAAAAGAGCGAAGAGCGAAATGCAAAATAATGAAAAGAGCGGTTTGAAGTTTAGTGAAATGCGACGACAGCGAAACGATTGCCGGTAGAATGCAATGTTTAAAGCGACTGCTTTCGGTTCGCTTTCTTCGCGAAGCCTAAAAAAGGTAAACCGCGCTCTGCGCATGTCGCCGCCGACTATATAAGCGAGCGGCGACCGTCCCATCCGACAAATTTTAGCGAAATTCACCGTTCGGGTGTTCTTCGCTTGGCGGCCAATCGGCGAGGCAGCCTCTCCTCTGTCTCTTTCTTCGCTCTCTTCACTTCTCTCTTAAAATCACTTTTCGCGAAAAAAGCGAATTCGAATCAATTTCACACAATCACCGAGATGTCAATCGCCTCGGTTTTTTAAAATTGTCATTTCGCCCCTCGCTCTTCGGTTGACGCCTCGCTTTTTTACAAAATTAATTTCCAATTGTCGAGAGATCGATTAAAACACATGTGCTCTCAATATTCATCACCAGAGTACAATGATCTGAATTGTTTTGCTTAAAAGTTTGAAGTGGAAACATATCGCGCGCCATAAGCTATTAAGTTATTTAATCATTCTTATATTGCATTTTATGTCGCTTATTTGCAGCGAATTTTTTTGCTCGCACAGCCCTGTAATTACAAGTCATTCAGCGTTTCGGCGTCACGTATTACCGAATTCGCTGCTGTGTGAACGGATATCGATGAAAATCAGACGAGAATAATTTAGCAGTTATTCAAATTTGTACTCTAATAACTCAATTACAATCGAATTACGTGTTCGAAGCTAAATAAACGAGAGCGTTACAAACTTAATCCCTTTTTTATTTATGTCGCCTAAAATATATACAAATAAATATTTAATTTATTTTTTGCAATGCATTGAAAAACAAAATAATGTGTGAAGTGAGCGAGAAAAAATGAAAGCGGAGAGCAAAGTTTTGGAAAGCGACTTTATTGGCAACATTCAAGCGTTTGAAAACAAACCTATTGAATTTCGGCGGCATTTCGCGCGACGAATCCTAATTCTGTTCTTGAAAACAACACAACATCTCGTATAATTTCTTACGTTGGAATGCGGCTTTTCGCTCGTTTTATGCTAAGTTTAATGTTGTAGAAAAAAAATCGCTTAAACCTTCAATTATAATAGTATTTGTTGTGAAAAAGGTGACTGTTTCTTCATCCATCGTTTTGCACTACGACTAAATGTTCAATTCGTGCCTTCTTCTTCGTCTTTGTTTGAACATACGTATATATACCTACTAAATTCTCTACTTGCCTTCCTTCTCTTTCTCTTGCTCTCTCTCTCACTTCGCTCTCTTTTCCATTCTCACTTTTCAGCTTCACTCTCATTTCTCGTTTCTCACACTTTGGCATTGGATTGCAGCCACTGACACTGTCATATTTGTGAGTACTCCTTGTTGCATTCGAGTGTGTTTGAAATTACTTCTCTCGCTATATTCACATTATAAACGTGATCTTAAAAATAGTTTCATCAATCTCTTTCTCTCTCTTTCTCTCTCTCTCTCTCTTCTCTTACCAAATTATTTTCAGATGCTTTTTATTCAGCGATGAGAGTCAAAGAAAGTATTGTTTGCTTCATTTTTATTCTTATTTCAAACAAACTATTTTGATGGCCTATGCAAAAAATAAAAATAAAAAACAAATGCTACTAAACGTTTTTTATATAACATTTATTCAAGTATTTATTTTGACGAGAAACGTCACTTTTCAGACATTTTTGGTCGCAACTTATTTGCCATTGTTTTCATTTTTCTTTTGAGAAGTTCAAAATTTTAAATAATGAAGCTAGGTGTAAGATTAAACGTTTTTCATCGACATCTTCGTTTTTTCATCTGAAATAGAGATAGAAATGAGCCGTGCGGCTATAAATTTAAAATAAAAAGCATGCGATGTGAGATAATTTGTTTCACTCGTTTTTGAAAATCTCGTACTCATAAAAGTACCGATAGAAGGTTTCACTTTCTATCATTTATAATTATTGACTCTCTGTAAGTTAATGCTTTTGTCAGATAAGTAAAATAAGCAATTTTTTGAAAATTTTTTATAGAAAATGTACTAATTTAAGTTTAACACTCTTCGTCTAGTGTTAAATTTAAAACTAACTTCGCTTGTTCTGGAATTTGAACGCAAAAGCTGCTCGTGTCGTCACATTTACGACTGCTATCACTTTAAAAAGTATTCATTTCAAGAAAGTTTATTAACACAAATGCTAAATATTTTGAGTGTTAGTATTCAAATCGCTGTATATTCAAAAGTAATTATAAATAATTGATTGTTTCGCTTAAAATGAGTAAGCAAATAAAATAGTCGAGCTCTTTTAGGACCAAACATAACCAGCGATTACAATAGAGAAGGATGTGAGCAGGAAGGATAAAGTCAGTGTTCCTTTCCTTTTTTGTATGGAGAAAAAATATTACATAACACTGCGAATGTACAAACTTTTAATAATCGTAAAAATTGCTGAACGAATTTTGTAAGCGACCATTTGCTAAGTTTTCACTCATAAATAATAGCGAATTATGACATTTTATTTGAATTTTTTGAGAAAGTTTTTTGTTTTAAGCAACAATAATTCGTGCATTTGTTGGTGTAAACAACGGAAAGATCGTTGTACTTTCAAGAAAAATTAAACAAATGAAAGTGCAAGCGTTTTGTGTTTAAAAAAAACTATTACACACTGACAATGTATTAAACACCTACACTCGAGTCTTTAAATAAATTGTGTAACATTAGCACTTATTTGAAACAGTTTGCACCGAAAAAATTTCTCTAGCGACAAAATTGCGATGAATGGCGCTGTTGAAAATTCTATTTGATAGATGTGGGTGTTCATTGTTTTTTCGAAAGAAACTTTAATTGCTTATGCCGCCCTGCTGTTTAAATACAATTTTACTTGCTAATTGCAGACGAATGCTATTGTTTAGAAAGTAATTAAGAAGAACAAAATATATTTAAAAAATTATTTTTTTATTTAGGACTAGAACAAAAGAAGTTTTTTTGTTGTTCGCCGCCGAAAGTGATTAAAGAAAAAAGAATAATTTGCATATCGCACTTGCTTATTATAGTCGCTTATCAGGTTGAAACAAATGTGTGATGTAATTAATCTTTTTCTGGCAATATAATGAAACGCGCTTTAATAAAACAGTCAAAGTCTTCAAGTAAATCTTACCGAAAGCAATAAATCCGATTAAAACTCGATTTGATTAATCTTTCGAAATAAAACGCGACCGACTAGAGCAAGAAATATCTTTTCATCGCCTTCAAGGTAAGTTATATCCACACGATACATGAGAATTTGAGATTTTTTTTATTAAAACTGAGATTTTGGAAATTAATAAATCAACTTTTAATTAAGTTTTTGAAAAAATCAAGTAGAATTTTGCAATTTAAGGTCATAAACAACAATAAAAAATGAATTTTTGCTAAAAAAGTGAAGCTCTTTTATACGCTGATAACAAGATTTTCAAAAAATTTTGCAGCAATTAAATTTGAAAATATTCATAAACATTGACGTTTTAAGTCGAAATATGCAAAGCTAGATAGAAATCAGTTAAAATGTTTTCATTTTCTTTTTCGCTTTCAAAAATCGAGTGAACACTTCAAATCGAGGAGAAAGTGATAAGCGTGACCGAAAAAGAGACCGTGACAGCGTGCGAGTTACGGTTACGCCACGATTTTGTGCAAAAATGACATTATGAGTGAAGTTTTCGTTTCAGACATTCATCCAAGATTAAACGAAGCTTGTGTGGAGATTACGTTTCGGCGGCTTTTTTTAAAGCGCATATCAGAAGCGAACGGTTTTTTTAAATTGCGGCCTATTTCGCTGGTGTTTAGATTTTTAGATTTTTAGCTTTAGTTTATTTATCGAAGCAAACAACTTCGCGAGGAGATAAGGAAAATGAAGTGAAAATAAGCGAATGAATTAATAACGAAAACGTGACACGCTTTAGTTTAAATCTTCGTAGAATCTTTCAAGATTTAAATTCTTTTTCCGGGTTTGAAAACGAGAAGCGCATTTCTCGTCGCGCATTAAGCGTAAATTTATTGCTCAATCTAAATTAACAAAGCGTCTTTTGCTTAAAACACTTCACAATAGAAAAACGATATTTCTAATATTTCACACATCAATTATCGAAAGCTATTGAAGCGTTAAAGAATTTCATGGCATAAGAAATGCTTAGAAGAAGATACAACGAGATAAAAAATAATCATTATGTGGTTTGATGCGTTGATGTTTCGACACTTTTACCACTGTTTTCTCACACTTTTTCTTAATTTAAACGTCCGAATGCTTCTTTCTACAAAATTCGAATTGATTTCGATTTTGAAAAAGTTTTTCAAATTTCAAATTTTTGAATGCTCATCATTTTGTTTGAAATTCAATAAATTTAAAAATCATTACTCGAAAAGCGATTGAAACAGAATCAAAATTTGGAAAAATATTTTAAAGAATAATAACATGAATTTTATTTCATCATAGTGTGTTGTTGTTGCTGTTTTCACACAAACAAACAAGGAATAACTTTTTTAATTTTCTTTCTATTTGTTTCATGGGTGTGTTTCGGCAGATTTTCTGTTAAGAAATTCATTTATGTGAATCATTTACGTGTAAATGTAAAAAAAAATATGCATCCATGAACAATAATTGGAAGGTTATTTTCAAAAGACGTTAATTATATGTTTAAAATAAAACATATCGATAATATTAAATCTACTTCAAAAAGATTTGTAAAGAATAAATGTACAAATAAAAGAAATTTTCCTTGAAACGCTTGCCATTACATATTTCCGCATTGCCTAATATTTAATTAAAAGCCAGTGGAAATCGCTAAATGCATTGTTCCCTAATCGAAAACAATTCAACAAAAATTTAAAATTCACGCATGAATAAGTTTTTTAATTGGTAGAGGCAAAACAAAATTTTTTAATTGTTGAGTAATATTTGTAAAACAAATTTTACAGCTATTTGCATTTACATTCTGAGTTGAGTATTTGTAAATTTTGTTCGTAGGTTTGAGGTGGTCGAACACAAGTCAAAAAGTTAGATTTGTATGTTCACTTTCATTGTTGTGCAACTAACAAAGTTGTTAACTCTAAAAAGCAGAGAATTGTTGAAAATTGAGAATCTAAATAAAAACGAACACCTAATACAATAGAAACGCGTTGATTGCAATAATTAAAAATTGTGCATTTATCGATCGAACCATTGTGAAAACGATCGAACCACACGCGTACAATTGAGCCATTCGTCGAATCATTGATCAAATCATTGTGTAATCAATGGTTCGTTATATTAAGGCGATCCCTTTTACAGTGGAAAAGAACCAAAAACGTGGGAAAAGAACAAAAAGTATTCAAATTTAAATTTTAGTTTTTGAATTGAAAAAAAAACTGCTTCCGTTCGCATCTAAAACGGACACAAGGCGCTTTCTTAATTGGCCAAATTTAGAAGTGAATCGATCGATTGTTTGCGCACTTGAGTCAAGTGTTGGCACTCGAAAAGGAGCGACTTTTTCTAATCATTTCTCAAATAATGTTATCTCGTTTGAAGACGCCTCAATCTTTGCTTACTTCGCGATTTCACTTCAAAAGGTTCTTTCGTTTTCTTTCTCAATCTCTTATTTTCAAAAACAAACCGTGTTTCACACTACTCGTCGTTTTAGTAACCGTTTTGATTTGTTTATTTGCAGACATTTAGCGACTTCGTTAAATTTAACGCCGAAAATTGACGATTTCAGCGTTAAAAATGAGCCAGTTTTAAGTTATTTAAATGGAAGCGAAGAGCGCAAGCAATTGGAGAATGCGTTAAAGCATTACACGAATACATGCACCGAAATACCGTTAATTATTGACGGTAATGAACTGAAATCGGACAATGTCAGATATCAATTCGCACCATTTGATCACTCGAAAAAAGTGGCAAAATACTATTGGGCTTCCAATGTTTGTATAAGCATTTTCTTTCTCATTATTTCAAAAGTAGAATTGGTTTCATTTTAGGAACAAATAAATGATGCGATCAATAAAAGTTTAATGCGACGAGCACAATGGGAAAGAATTCCTCTTTCGGAAAAAATAAAAATATTTTTAAAAGCCGGTGATTTGGTTTCCGGCAAGTATCGTTCTCATCTGAATGCTGCGACGATGTTGGGTCAGGCGAAAACTGTTATTCAAGCTGAAATCGACTCGGCAGCTGAATTGGCCGATTTCTTTAGGTTTAATGCATTCTTTGCCAAAGAGCTTTGTAAATATCAACCGATTAGCGAAAACAAGAGTGAGGTTCTAAATATGTTTCGATATCGAGGCATAGAAGGATTTATCGCCTCGATATCACCATTTAATTTCACCGCTATCGGTGGTAATCTAGCTTCCGCTCCTGCATTAATGGGCAATGTAGTGTTATGGAAACCATCTGATACTGCACTCCTTTCAAACTACCTCATTTATAAACTTCTAGTCGAAGCTGGAATGCCACCGGGTGTCATCAATTTTGTTCCATCCGATGGTCCTACATTTGGTGATACTGTTACAAGTAGTTCACACCTAGCTGGCATTAATTTTACGGGGAGTGTGGCTACATTTAAACATTTATGGAAGCAAACATCAGCTAAATTAGACACTTATCGTAACTATCCTAGATTGGTTGGTGAATGTGGGGGTAAAAATTACCATTTCGTTCACCCATCTGCTGATGTTGAAACCGTAGTCAATGCAACGATACGTTCTGCTTTCGAATTTGGAGGCCAAAAATGTTCAGCTTGTTCACGACTTTACGTTCCCCGATCTCTCTGGCCAAAAGTATGTTTTCGCTTGAGAACCTCTTTTTATTTGCCTTTTTTTTCAGATCAAAGAAGGACTCGTTTCAGTTGCTCAAAAAATCAAAGTTGGCTCACCTTTAGAATATGACACTTATTTTTCGGCAGTTATCGATGAAAAGGCTTTTAAACGAATTACAAGCTACATTGAGCATGCGAAAAATACTTCTTCGTTATCTTTAGTTTTCGGTGGCAAATACGATAGTTCTTTAGGTTATTATATTCACCCAACAATTGTCGAAACAAAAGATCCAAAAGATCGTATAATACAAGAGGAAATTTTTGGACCTGTCTTAACTGCTTTTGTTTATGATGACAGCAAAGTTTATGAAACGATCAAATTACTCGATGAAACTAGTGGATATGCATTAACGGGAGCTATTTTTGGCAGTGATGAGTATGTCTGTTCTTTCTAACTTTTCAAAAACTTTTTTAACTCAAAAATTTTTCAGGGAATTTTTAACAAAAGCAACTGAGTTGCTGAAAATGTCAGCCGGAAATTTTTATGTAAATGATAAATCAACTGGTTCAGTTGTAGGACAGCAACCATTCGGTGGCGGAAGACTTTCTGGAACAAATGATAAAGCAGGTGGACCTCACTATTTACTTCGTTGGACATCACCGCAAAACGTGAAGCAATCATTTATTCCTCAAAAGCAGTGGAGCTATCCATATATGTCATCTTAAATAATTGTTTAATGATTAAGTTGTTTTTTATATTTTGCTATTTTAATTACTGAAATATGTAAATGGTAAATTTTTTATTTACACTTTCCTTCGACTTTTGTTATTTGTATTTTCCAATTTGGTTTTACGAATTTATTTTAATGTTGTTTTACAGATATAAAATATAAACAAGAATGCAGAATGAAGTAAATTGTTGAACTGATCTAGAGCAAAATTATTAATCTAACAAAATGGTAAAAAGCGAAAGTTCACTTCTAGAAGTGAAACATGTGCAGTGCTCAATTCGAAGTTTGTCGTTAACATACAAACGTAAAAGTTTAAACGAAGCATCTGAATTAATTTAACAATTTAATGCGCTAAAAGCAGTCAATTTTCTTCATTGATTTAATTTGCATTTAATTTAAATAATAAACAAAGAGTGAGACATTTTGAAGCGTGAAATTATAACACTTCCTAGCAATTAATGTAACAAAACATTTGCTTCACTTATCGACGACGATTAGAATCTTTTCTCAAAATTAACTCACAAGCACAATTTCAAATAAGATTTAAAAAGCTTATTTTTCATAATTATTATTCTCATAACCAAATTTTTTATCTAAAATCTTAAATTTTTTATATTGAAAGTATAATTTTTGGTCTCGCATTGTTGCATGGACCATATTATGAAAAACGTACTTACAAAGTCTAAAATTAGCATCTTTTTCCGCATGCAAAAGGAAATTTTCGATTAATTCACTTACACATACACTCACCGTCAAAAAACGAGCCATCTTCGATTTCAGAGTAAGGTGAAAAATGCATTTGTTTACGGCTAAACACAGCAAATACTTCTGCAAGTCATGTTACTACTTTATTTAGCTGTTTTGAATACGAAAATTTTTACCATTTGCTTGGCAACAACTTTAGATTAAAACAAAATTTGGATAAAACAAAATTTATTTGTGAAATGAAACTTTCTCACAGGCAAAAATTTAAGTGCACAAATAGTCAACCACTAGTCAACAAGTTTATGTTAGATTTCAATTTAAAAACTACTGCAATTGCAGTAGTCTTGAAAATATTCTGCTTATGAAAATATCAGAAATTTTATCTCGAGTGAAATATACATTTCCATTTATTTGTCACAAATTTGCTACAAATGGTGATTTGTTAACATCTTTGAGAAGTTGAAAACGTTGCGCTCACGCTATGACTATCACGCTTGACGCTATGTAACGTTTGAATTATTTTAAATATTTTTACCTAAATAAACTTTACAAAAATCTTTTAAGTTTCGAAAGATTAAGATGGCAGCATAGGATTCATGAAAAGTAAATAGTTTTTATTATGAATTATTATGAATTAATTGAATTTCAAATTTAATTTTAAGTATTACAGATTTAATTCAAAAAGTTTTTCTCTTATTACAGATTTGTTTTGAAACTTTCTCATTTTCGGGCTTTTTAACATTAATTTCCAGCCATGTTTCACTTGGCGCTCACATCTTTTTGCTTGTTAGCATCAAGAATAAACTCTTTTCATAGTAAGAGTATTAAAATATTTAAAAACAATTTTCTACGAACAATGTGAATTTATTTTTACAATTAAATTGTTTTATGCAAAAAAGGGGCCATTCAGTTTTCGCTTACACTCTTAAAAAATTTTCACTTATAATGCCGAAAAAGGCGCGATAAAATGCCTTTTTTACCAAAACATAATGAGTTTGCGAATTCAGAAAAAGGCAATTTAAAATGTCGAAAATACAAAAATGGGCTGACTAAAACTGATTATCAAAATAAGTGTGTACAGTTTAAAGTGATAAATATGATGGAATAAAAAGTTGCAGTAGTTATAATTAATGCTTTCAAAGGCGACTACACTCTTAAAAAATTTTCACTTATAATGCCGAAAAAGGCGCAATAAAATGCCTTTTTTTACCAAAACATATTGAGTTTGCGAATTCCGAAAAAGGCAATTTAAAATGTCGAAAATACAAAAATGGATTGACTAAAACTGAATATGAAAATAAGTGTGTACAGTTTAAAGTGATAAATTTGATGGAATAAAAAGTTGA